>CAIGRO010012904.1:0-31098 GCA_903798355.1 Fraxinus baroniana
TATTACGATTCAATAACACAACCAAAACATACATTAATTGATGGTTATATGCATATCTGATCATTATCTCATACCTGTAGTTTTGTTTGAAGCATCATCGTACTCGGGCTCCTCCTCAGGCACTGAATGCAGACTCAGGTCATCCTTGTCAACGGCCTTAGCTAAACCCCCATTGCTAATGCCGAGAGCGTTACCAAAGTCTCCATCTTTCTCATCTGGATACCTCACCACCATAATTGGGCACACACAATGCTGCACACAGTAATCACTCACACTCCCAAGCCTCCCTTTCGTGCTCCTCTTCGATGCTCCAAAGCCCCTGCTTTCCATGATCACCGCACTCAACCCGAGCCTCTCCACTTCCAAACACAGCCCCCCTTCATGTCTTGGTCCTTAACTATATGGATCTTTAACGGAATATTCACCTCCACCAAAGGTTGCGCCATGTCATTCGCCTTAGTGGTAGTGAAATTATCGAAATCATCCTTGAGCTCCTACTATAATTTCTCATCTGCCGTGTCGACAAAGACATTAGTTGAACCTTAATCGGTGCCGTAGAGTACGAATGTAGGCTGGATGTGGAGGAGGACAATAGCATCGCCCAAACGAAGGTAGTTCTGAACAGCCCACTTCACGGCGAAAGCGCTCTCATCGCTGAGATCCCTAGCAATCGCAATCTTACGATGGGGCCCGACGGTAGGCGTGTCGAAAGGGAAGCGCGGGGAGGGAGGCTGGTGAAGGATCATCGATGGTGATCGAATGGCTTCCAAGAATGGCATTCCGGTTCACACCAGATGCCGAAGCTGAGGAAGCCGAAACTTCCAATTGACCAATTTGCTTGTTCCGATTGAAGAGTCCACCGGCAGCACAGGAGGAGGAGGTGTATAGAAATCGAACTTTTAATAAAATTAAAAGCCTGAGAAAAAGAGTTGGAAGGGTTAAAAAAAGACAGCAGCATGGGAGTCTTGGAGAAGAATGAAGATTGTGGGAGACGAGGGTTTGCGTTAATTTGGATTTTTTGTATTTAAAAAAATATAAAAGTTTTCGCAACGTTTGCTCAAACGTTGCGAAAAGAGACCTTTCGTAACGTTTTCCGAACGTTGCGATAGACCCCCTTTCGCAACATTGGAGAAACATTCCGCAACACTCAATAAACGTTGCGACAGATAAAACCTTCCGCAACACTCAATAAACGTTGCAAAAAGTGGTCTACCGCAACAGGAAGAATTGATTTTGAATAGTGATATGATGGGAAATGTGTGGTTGAAAAAGAAGAAAAAATTATTGATATGATGTAAAATATTATTTTATTGAAGAATGTGATTGAAAAATGAGAATTGATTTACTGTAGAATTGGAGAATCCCAACCAAACAGGCTCTTACTAAAATATTGTCAAAGACCCTTTTAACAACATTTATCAACAAATGTTGCTTTTTTAGTATTGCAAATGACTATTTTTGTTGTAGTGTTATTTATTTCAATTTTAACATCTAAAATAAAGTTTGCATATAAGGAAGAGTGTTATGAGTTCAGATTTCTTGTTCCAAATTTGATGTTCTCAGGACCTTACTCTGATACAGTTTTGACACATCAATATTACTTCTTAGTAAATAGGAAGACGTCAAGGTTTTAATGTGTTGAAGTGTCAAAATTTTGTTGCCGTATTGAATTTACTAGAAAGTGATGTGTTATAGTATCAAAAATATATTGGGAGGCCATCACATGTGTTCAACTTTATGTTTTAATCTCTAAAGTCTAAACTCTACCCTTTTAATTTCGAGGAAGAGAAAATAAAATAAGTAAAATGAGCAGCCACTTGCTAGACTCAAGCCTGGGACCATTTACTGCGCGCCGTGCATCCTAAAAGCGCGTTTTGGTTATCCCTCCACTCCTTCGATCCGAGTTTTCGGACTTTTTATCAAATTTAAAACTAATATTCATAAATAAATAAACTTTCAGTTGAGTACAAATCGAAAAATATCCTACCCGGATTTTTTTTTTGACCTTTTTCTTTCACCGATCACTCGAGCCGAACTTAGGTCGTGGATTTGCAACTGTTGGAATATTCCAGATTCGGTTCCAATAGAAGATCACATTCCACATGCTTATCTCCAGCTCATCAGCAGATCCGATTCAGCATCTCTTCTCACATGCTTACCAGCACATGCAGCCATTCTAGATCCTTCTTATTTTAGTTAGTTTGTTAGTAGTTTTCTCTATAAATAGAGAATTGTATTCACCTTTACAATTGAGCTTGATGAATTAATAAATAACTCTCCTTCATCAGTTCCTTCAATGTGTTTTACATATTGAATTTATCCTTTAGTTTTCTCTGCATCTATGTTTTAATTTCTGTTATGTTCTGCTTCTTTGCTGGTTCACGTTCTTCTGCTGATTAGTTCCACTGATTTTAATTTCTTAAGATGGTATCAGAGCGAAAAATCTTCCGCTGTTGCAGCCTCTGTTCTTCGGTCGTCTTCAAGGTGTTCGATAAAAGTCCACTGGCGAGGCTTGGAGTTGCACTGGTTATTATTTGCAGTCCTGGCTGGAGTATTGTTCTAGCATTTCCAGTTTTCATGTCACTCATCAATGGTGATGATGTCTTCAGCAAATCCCCGGTTCAGAGCCATGGATGCTCTCTTTTATTCCGGTTTTATGTTGCTGTTTTTTCTTCTGGAATGCTTCTCTGCTGGCATGTTCCCAGCATCTTCTCCAGCTCATCTCCAGGCTGCCTTCTTCCAACAGCTTCTCTCTACAATTCAAGATGTTCCATCTTGAGGGGGGAGTGTTTGAATATTCCAGATTCGGTTCCAATAGAAGATCACATTCCACATGCTTATCTCCAGCTCATCAGCAGATCCGATTCAGCATCTCTTCTCACATGCTTACCAGCACATGCAGCCATTCTAGATCCTTCTTATTTTAGTTAGTTTGTTAGTAGTTTTCTCTATAAATAGAGAATTGTATTCACCTTTACAATTGAGCTTGATGAATTAATAAATAACTCTCCTTCATCAGTTCCTTCAATGTGTTTTACATATTGAATTTATCATTTAGTTTTCTCTGCATCTATGTTTTAATTTCTTTTCTGTTCTGCTTCTTTGCTGGTTCACGTTCTTCTGTTGATTAGTTCCTACTGATTTTAATTTCTTAAGAGCAACCATTTATCCCGACCATTTTATAGCTCGTATATCGTCCAGGGAAAAGGGGCATGATGGCTTGACCTTCTCTCCACCTTCATGCAGCGTAATTGACAGTCAAACTCAATGATGAAAACTAAAACACACACGAGGGCTGCACTCGTTACATAACTTAACTCCTTATGGCACAAACTGAGTGACAACCCCTCCAAAGTGCAACGGAGGTGTCAACCTGGCTAGGACATACATGGGCCTTCTTGGTCGTCCTTTGACCCTGTCCCAGATATATGTATACCCTAGTTGGATAATCGACCAGAAATTTTTTATAAATTATAGCTTGCAAAATCCCCACTCCCTTCCAAATGGTTGGTGAGAAATTGTGATTCTTCTCGCAAATAGGTCAAAGAGAGGCAGAAGAATCCGTTTCATTTCACGAGAAAAGTTGGCCATTTTCCTTTGTTTATATCAAACTATAGAAAAGGAACATCAAAATGCTGTTTAGGGTTTCAATGCGTCGACTACAAACTATAACAAGTAATGTTATTTTGGTCCATCATATAAACATTCTAGTTAAGATAATTGCATCGCTCTCGCATGTATAAAGAGAATCCTCTTTAATCAAAAACAGCCTCAAACATCGAACTAGAAGTTCATTGTGGGTCATTTTTACTTGTCACTATATATATTTGTTTCTTATTTTATTGAATCTAAAATGATTACACATCTAGACATTCATGGTATGAAAAAAGAAATAAATTCTCTATGATACGGAAACTTTGAAGAGGTTTTTGTTTCCGTTTTGAAGATTGAAACTCTTAGAAAATTCTTTCAGAAACTCTAAAAATAAATTTTATTTTCTTTTTAATGATAAAAGTAGGAAATCGTAAGAAACTTATAAGGAATCTTTTAGGAAACGTTTGACCAAAATATTCGAAAATCTTGATTAAAAATTGTACATTATTGTAGACTTTTTGTGGGCTTCAACTAAAAATTACTGAAATACTTCAATTGCAAAGTTAATAATTCTCACCCATCAATAAAATTATCAAATTGTTAAGAGTTTAAAATAATATTATTACTTCTCGCCATCGAGACTCCAGGTATAACACACGTGGCATCCCATGTGGAGCTTATTCAAGGAAGAAGCCCCATGAGAAAATGTCACCCCCAACATTTAACCAAAGTCAAAGACAAAATAGAGCTTAGGACAAATCTAGCCAAAGTTCCCCATAGAAGCGCTACCCTCCGAAGCGGTTGTGGTTTGAAGGCTCAATACACTTGAAATGAAGTGACGCACCTCCTTCAAAAATCCCATACGGATAAAATCCTAATTGATGTAACCTTTATAATAAGGGATATGTCAAATCATATCAGCATAGATTGTAAGGTGATTGCCCCTTTTAAGGGCATTAAAGGTTAGTGAGGTTTAAATGATGCATAAAATAGGACGTTTCGGCTAAGGAGATGAAGTCATGTGCTTTCTCATCTAATGAACATTGTTTCATGTGTAACACTTTAAATTCTCCCTCTTGTATCATTTGAAGCTAATACAATTATATACAGTTAGAACTATACTTCATCTTTTCTTTTGCTCTATCACCATAGATTGTTGGAGTTGGATACTTTACTTGGATTTGTGTGTTTTTTATTGTTCTTTGTTATGTAACCCATTTAAATATGTATTCAGTGACAGAAGATTTTTGTTTCGTATTGTAAAGCTTCTCTTTAGCCCTAATCGAAATATTTTGTTGACCGGTGATCCATCCAAACGTGTCGAAATTAGCTTGTATGAACGCGAGTGGATTCGGTATTTGTTGTTCATGTGTGCATAAAAAATGAGGTCAACAGATATTAAATAGCTTTTAAAAAATAAACACTTAATTTATTAAAATAAATTATAATATTGTACTGCATTTTGTGCTCTACTATTTCCAAAATAACATTTCTATCTATCTATCGTGTTTCATTTCTATTTCGTACCAAGGAAACATTGTATTACATCTTTGGATAATGTGTTTTTTTTCCAATTTTGTATCTATCCCTAGTCTTTGATTTCTTTATGAAATGGACTCCGTGGAGAAAAAAGTAGGTCGAATTACAAAATGAATAGTGGATTAATAACATTAATCTCATTGATATTAGAGTAAAGTGGCATGTGGTGACTGGTTAGCTCAGAGGTTTTCACATGCCGTCTCTCATTTCCAAGTTTATTGAGATTTTTAAGAGAATCAGTGGCAGAAGAAGACCACCTGATAGCTGTTCAGGAAGCACAAACAAAAACCCTATTTTATTAATTTATTTATTTTCAAAAAAGTGGCGGCTTGGGAATGGAGAATCTTTGAAGATAGAATAGCAGAAAATTTTCTTGTTTCTTTAACTTGTGCCTTTTTGGCAATACTAAACCTGTTTCCACCATTTTCTTGCACATTTTTACATTGTCCCTTTTTCCTTCTGATGAATTTAGGCTAGAAATGCATTTCGATTAGGATCTGGTTTTTTCGATTCTACTATTTTCATTTCAAAAGCCATTGTAGATTGAAAAGGCTAGCTTAAACTGCAATTCTATATTCTTAGCTTTAGGTTTATCTTTTTGATTTCCCTTTTAGCCACTAAACTTTCTAGAAGTTTAATAATTTGCTTTTACAATTTGTCTAATGGGTACGTCAATAAACAATTATTGCTAGTGGCTTTGCATTTTCCTTTTTTTTTCCAACAGTCCAGTCCTCCCCAAGAACCTAGTTTGTCTTTGAGATAAAATGGCCTATTTTCTGTTGTTTTTCCAGTGCTTAAAACCCTGGATTGCAGTGTTTTCGAGTTTTTCGGGCCAAGGAGTTTTATGGATTTCCATCACAACTTTTGTTTTGATCTGCTTGACAACTCTTATTTTCACTTCCCGGAAACAAAAACCAGGCATGCTGGTGCAAGAAAAATCTTCAACCATTTCATCAGAATGTTCAACTGATGTTGTTGAAGTTGAATCAGTGGAAGCAGAAAATGATCCGATCATACAAATTAACAAAGAAAGTGATGACGAAGAGCCTGACGATCATGAAGAATATTTGGTTAGATCATCACAAGATCTATATTCAGAAAGTGATATTGCAAGTATGGATCGGTACTCAACTTCGAGTGAAGATTCTGATCAAACAAATTACTCGAGAAAGAAACAACCGGATTGCTCGGACGATTCTATGTCAGATGAAGAAGGTCTGATTGAAATAGCCATACCAAGTGGGCAATATCTTTCTCCAGAAAAAGATATGAAGAAGAAAAAGTTAACAGATTTTTCTCAAGAAGCCAAATTTCAGAGTATTCCATTGGAATTCTTAGCAGAAATCAATGAAATGAATGAGGAAGATAACTTGATTGAGATTGACATTTACATGGGATCCATCAAGTGTTCAAAGTTTGCAATTTAAGCCTAAAAAAAAGTGAAATAAAAACAGCTAATAATGTATTATTTCTTTTCTTCAATATCAAGGTTTTTTTTTTTTTTTTAATCCTTATGGGATTTATATTGTGAAACTTATTTGTAATTTTCTCTCTACTTTTTGTCAATTACTAGACTTTGGATACCCATAAAAAGTGACTACACTATGGCCCCTCTTAATTAATGCTCATTACACTAATGAAACTTTGGGAGGGTGCCATGCCATGATTAACAAAAGGAATCCCACTCGCATCTTTTGTTTTTGTCCTCCTTTTTGCACTTACATTTAAGGATGTGTATTTGAATGTGATTTGATACCATTATTTATTTAGGTGTCAAAATGGGTATACTGACCAACCGAAGTACATGTAGATGATCAAGTGGCAACCTTAACTAGTCCCTCTAAAATATTGTTGGACAATCTTCCAAATTTGTGAATCGGATCGGCCCATAGACCTAATATTGCACACATGCCCAATTTGCCCATCATTTTTGTTAAAGTAATATTATTTAGTATCATCGGTGTTAAAAACATCAATTTTGGTGACACTAATATTATATTAAATGAGGTGTACAATTAAATGACTTACTTAATTGCATCTCTCATTGAACTTATCATATCACGTCACATAGACTGGTTTTGTAGCACCCTTGGTACTAGATAACATTATTATTATTATTTTTGTCATCATCTCATTTTCTTGAAAATTAACACAATTTATAATTAATTTATATAATTGGAAAAAAAAAATATTCTCATTGATACTTTTGCAAATCAAAATAGTAAAAATTATTAATTAATCGAGCTGTCAGTGTTGGTCCCAACCCAGCATGACTTGCTATAATTGACAGATCAACCCGTGAACCAGCCCGAAATGGAATAGGTTGGTTTCAATCTTAATAATCTAGGCCTATATGTGTGTGAACATGGGCAAATCGAATACTAAGTGGGGAAAAAATCATATCTCGGGCCTTAAATTGAGGCCAAATTAATTTTAAGATAACAAGTTTACATTTCAAAACTCAAATGTTAATTAAATTCTATTAATTAAATTAAAATTATATATAAAATAATATCAATCTCTTTAGTTCAGGCCACAATCACTAGCATCCACTTGCCGCTCTCATCTCTTATGGTTACGAGTATCCACCTGTTGTCGATGTCCATTCTCACAGTCAACAGCATCCAAATAACTTGCCGAAGGAAAGATAGAATCTACAGAAATCTTCGACAACTAAGCATCTTCTTCAACGGTGAACTGATCGTCGTTGAGAATCACTTGCTCAAATAGTAAAGAGGGGGAGAAACATAACGGCCATTGAAGAACATCGACTGAGCATTACCAGCGACTGATCATCATTTTCAACGACGACTAAGAAGACCTCATGTAATTTAAATCTATTTTTTTAAAACTGAAGATTGAAAAACATCCCTTAGTGTAATTACAGAGTACACACCAGATCAAATAATTTCAATTCTCACATTTGGAACCGGGTTAATTGAATTTTCACCAGTTCGGAGAAATCAATGGCATATGACCAGTTTTCTTGAATTTACATTGACATGTTGCCTATGATATTGTTCCAAGCCTGTGACCAATTCTCTTGATCTGTAATATGTAAACATTGATTTGTTACCGATAAAGGGGACCTATAAACTAGAACCTGTAACTAATAATTAATATTGACATGTCAACTAACCAATGACCTGTGAATATCTGTGACATGTACAATATGACCCGTAACCTGTGGATGGTGATATATGACCTATGAACTATAATTGTGACCTATCAGCTATAACCTGTTATCCGTGAACATATTACCTATACAATATGACATATGACCAATTAATAATGGCCAATGAAATATGCATGTGAACATATATGACCTATATAATATGGCGTGTGAATTGTGATCTATAACCATTGACCAATTAATATTAACCTATGAACATAAATCAGTGATCTGTGACTAATTCTATTTGATTTGTGATGTGTGAACATTGATATGTGATATATAACAAGTGTACAAAGACATGTGACATGTTATCAATTAACACCTCACAGGCCATTGTACACAAGTCACATGTCTTTGCATCAATATCATCAATTATGTATTTTATTGATCAGAAATTATATTGGTAAAAGATTAACCTAATTTATTGTCACAAACCGTATTTATACAATCCTAACCCAACCTAACCCAATCCAATCCAAACCCACCACAACCACCAATAAAGCCTCTCAGGCCAATGAAGTTGCCAGCAAGGCCTAAGCTGATGTGGAGGGTCTGAAGAAAAAGCAGTCAAAAGAATCTGGGAAGCTCACCTCTGCCTTAGCAGAAATTGAGAATTTGAAGGAGGTCCACCTATCCCAAAGCGATGTAGCCTCTTTAATGAAACGAGTAGAGACTTGTAACACCCATCAGTTCTGAAGGGGCAGGTGGAGGAGTTGAACTCCAAAGTAGATGGTTTGATTGAAGAGGTAGAAACTGTCAGGCAAGAGGCTCAGTCTTCTAGTAGTGATGCTGAAAAACATTTCCTCGCCAACTTCCATTTGACGAAGGCATACCAAAGTTTTGCTAAATATTGCCGGAGGTACATCTATACTGATATAACGGAGTGGTTGGAGGTCAACATTCAAGGCATCAACACTTCGGAGTTAAGAGCAGATTTTCTTGAGGAGAAGGAGCCTGAACCTAAAACTTAGGCAGAGTGAAGCCAAGTAATTGAGCTCGAAGATAATGCGGCTGAAGAAGTGGCTCCCAATGCCATTGTTCCCTTTATGGCTCTCATTCCCCCACCTGCTTAGAGATTAGGTTTTCTTTTGTTTCCTTTTTTGTATTTTTCTCTATGTAAATGGCTTCGGCCAACCAAGTGTAAACACGATGTTAATGAATGAAGCTCTTTTTTTTTTAATAATTGTGTTTTCTTTTTTGCACTTACTACTTCTACTTAAATACGTACTGACGTTTTCATTAACATGATTCAAAACGCTTGTACTTCAGTAATAATATTAAACTTAAAGTAATAAGTGGCATCAGACTTTTGACAACATCAAATTTATGATAACATCGAACTTATACATATTGAACTCTGATAGTAGAATCAATCTTGCAATTTTGCATAAGTATTAGAAGATCATGTTCCTTAATAAGCTTCAGAACTTAAGCACATTGAACTTTAATAATTAGAATCAAACTCATAACTTTGCATAAGTGTTAGAAAGTCATGTTCCTTAATAAGTTTCATAACTTAAGCACATCGAACTTCAATATTTAAAATCAAACTCATAACTTTGCATAAGTGTTAGAAGGTCATGTACCCTTATAAGCCTCATAATTTAAGCATGTCGACATCTATAAACTGAGGCTCTTTAGCGATTCTAACTTTTGTTCAAAACTTTATTTGTAATTTGCACAAGTGTAGCAAGTTCGCTGGCCTTTTTTTTTTCTTCAACATGGGGTTGCGTGGTTAGCCCATATTGAGGCTTCCTAATCAACTTTTGTTGTTAAAGGCATGTGCTACACTTCGCAAGTGAAAATGTGGTCATTTTATAGATCTGTCCCTTGTCAAAGCGCCCACATGTCTTTTAATAGGGACAGGTCGTCTACGAAGGGACTTCCCCTTTGAGCTTTCTTGATACGAGGCAATTTTTATTTTTAATTATCTTGTGAAATTTTTATTTTATTTTATTTAGTTCTTTGTGTTGTGAACTTTGTTTCCTAAGCATGGGGATGCGCGGTTCGCCCATGCTAAAGCTTCCTTAACAACTTTTGTTGCTAAGGGCATGTGTACCACTTTGCGAGTTGGAAGTGGTCCCTTAGGAATCCAGCTCTTTGTTGAGGTGCTCACGCTTCTTTGCATAAGGACGGTTTGTTAATGCATAGGCTTCCCCCAGGGCTTTTGTCTCTTGAGAGGCATTTTCAATTTATACACACTTTGATAAAAGTCAATTTTATTGAATCATGAACTGTACAAGATGTTTACATCATTACTGATAATATTTGCATAGATGTTCTACATTCCATGGATGAGACTGTGTCTTTCCATCTATATTTTCAATTTTGTAGGTTCTTGGCCAAACCTCTTCCTTGATGCGATAAGGGTCTTCCCAGTTTAGGCCAAGGGTCCCGCCCCATGCTCTTTGGCGAACAGAATCACCCTTTGTAGTACTAACCCATTCAGACAAAATGACTTCTTTTTCACTTTTGCATTGTAGTATCTACTCATTTTCCATTGATAATTTGTCAATTTTGCCTAGGAGTTATCCATTCTTTCTTCATGGAGGTCGAGCTCACATCTCCTTATCTCATCATTAGATAGCTTATTGAAGTGAATTCAACAAAGAGATGGTAGCCTATTTCAACTGGGTTCATAGCCTCGGCCTCGTAGGCCAGAGAGAAAGGGGTCTCCCCTACAACAGTTCTGCTTATATTTTGATGGCCCAAAGGACTTAGAGGTAGCTCATCGATCCAAGCCCCTTTAGAAGTATACAACTTCCTTTTTAATATGTACTTGTTTGTTTTGTTGAAGGCCTCTACCTGCCCATTTTCTTGGGGATGATGTGGGGAGGGAAAATGTTTTTTAATACCCAACTCCTCACATAAATTCCTGGCCTTCTTGTTGTCAAACTATCGACCATTGTCTAAGACAATTGAATGGGAGATTTCGAACCTACAAATGATGTTTTTCCAAAGGAACTTGGAAGTGTTGGTTTCAGTGATCTTGGCTAGTGGCTCGGCCTCTACTCATTTGGTGAAATAATCAATGGGGATAATTGCAAAGCTTAAATTTCCTTTCCCTTTGGAAAGAGGTCCTATAAGGTTGATTCTCCTTTTAGCAAATAGCTAGGGGCTGGATACAACATTTAGCTTTTGAGAGGGTTGCCTCTGAATAGTTGCAAAGAGTTGGCATTTATCACATTTTCTGACAAACTGTTGTGCGTCCTTTTCAAGGTGGGCCAATAATATCCTTGTCTTAATACATTCTAAGCCAAGGACCATCCTCTTATGTGGTTTCCACATACCCATTGATGAATTTCTCAGAGCATATAATTAACGTGTTCTCCTCCAATGCATCGGAACAATGGTAGTAAGAACCTACATTTGTATAGCACATCTTCCTAATAGACGAAGTGGGTTACTTATCTTCTGAGATTCTAGGCCTCCTCTTTTTCAGATGGTAGTATTTAGGCCTTGAGAAATGATATAATTGGTTTCATTCATGAGGGAGTATCTTCGACCCATGTTATCACTTCGCCAGTGGTGGTGGAAGGTCTGGTGAGATGCTCTATGGGCACCACCATAAGTAATTTAGAATCTTTACTGCTTGCTAATTTGGATTGGGCATCGCATGAACATTTTCTATGTGTAGGACTAGTACTAGATCGAATCTTTCAAAAGAGGTGATGAATTCCATAACCAATTTGAAGTACGCAGTCATGTACTTATCTTTAGCTGAAAAATTACCATGGACCTAACTCACTACCAGTTGGAAATTGCTACTGATAATAAGCCGCTTTGTCTGCATTCTTTGGCTAATCTAAGGCCGACGAGGAGAGCTTCATATTTCGTTGCATTATTGGTGGCTTTGAAATCGAACCATAGCACATGTAAGCTTATGTCCTTCCGGACTAACAAGGATGACTCCAACTCCTGAACCCAGAGTCTCCTGACGATCTATCCACGAAAGGCTCCATATAAGATGTTCGACAGGTTCCATCTCTTCTTCCATTTCTAGAACAAATTGAATTTAGCCACAAAATTTGCAAGGGTCGGCCCCTTAATGGCAGTGCTTGGTTTAAAAATGATGTCAAATTTACTAAGTTCCATAGCCCACTTCAGTAGCCTTTCCGAGGCATCGGGCTTTTGTAGCACTTACTTGAGGGAAAAACTTGTCAACACATAAATAGTGTGAGCCTGAAAATATGGTCTCAACTTCGAGAGGCTATCACAAAAAAGAGGATGGCTAGCTTTTACATGTCTAGATAGTGAGCCTCGTTGCCAAGAGTGCTTTGCTTACAGAATAAACGAGCAACTGGTGATCATTCACATCTCTTATTAAAACCTCACTGATAGCATCAATGGTTACTGCCAAATATAACTGCGATGGCTCATTAGCCCTAGGTTTGGAAAGGATAAGAGCCTGTCCCAAGTGCTTCTTCAGCTCTTGGAGGGCTTTCTCACATTACTCTGTCCATTGGAACTTATTTCCACCTCTGAGAATTTTGAAAAATGGTAGCCACTTGTCTGTTGCCTTAGAGATAAAGCAGTTTAAGTTAGCTATTTGTCATGTAAGGCTTTGCACATCCTTTGGTTTTTTAGGTGGCCTCATATCAATTAAAGTTTGACCTTTTTAGGATTAGCTTTGATGCCTATTTAGTTGACGATGTAGCCCAAAAACATTCCAGAAGTGACTCTCAAGGTACATTTTAAATTATTGAGCTTCATCCGGTACCTCCTCAAAATTTGAAATGTTTCACTAAGGTTCTTAACATGATCTCTTACTTTTAAACTTTTCACCACCATGTCGTCCACACAGCCCTCCATGATTTTTTCCAATAAGGTCGGCGATCATTTTGTTGACAAGTCTTTGGTAGGCGGCCCTAGCATTTTTAGCCCAAAAGGCATGACCTTGTGGCAATAGATACATTTGTCTATGACGAAGGAAGTGTGTTCTTCGTCTACTGGGGCATTGGGATCTGGTTTTATCCGGAATATACATCCATGAAGCTAAGAAGTTCATGTCCGACGGTCGAATCCATAAGTTGGTCTATCCTGGGAAGTGGAAAGTTGTCCTTAAGACAAGCTTGGTTCAAGTTCGAAAAAATCATTTAGGATACACTGACTCCTGGATGAATCCATTGTCGATCAGCTTCTTAACTTTATCTTTGAGAGCTTTATATCTCTCTAGATTGAGAGCTCTTTTTTTTACCTGTGTATTGTGGACTTTGGGTCAATATTCAAATGAAATCAACTGATATTCGGGTTAATACCAGCTATGTCTCAATGCTTCCAAGCGAAGACAACGAGATTTTTCAGTAAGAAGCTTTTCAGCTCCTTCTTAGCTTCTATGGACAGATTCTTCCAACTTGCAAATGTTTGGATAGGTTCTGTAGTTTTACTAATAATTCATCAAGTTCCTCCATAGGTACTGTTTGATGCTCGCAATCAATGATGCGAGGGTCCAGCTCTTCCAAACTAACTACTTCTTTCGTAGCTCTTCCTTCTTCAAAGGTGGTATGTTTTTTACAAACAACATCTTCTCCATATGTATATATGATTCCAAGGATGGCCACTTCTTCAAAGGAATCCATCATTTTAACATCTTCCCATCTTCAGGGTTTCTCCCTTGTTCAGTGATGTTGTCCATTTCAATGTCTGTAACGATTACGTTGACGCTTCTTAGTTCGACTTTCCTTAGGAAGTTCGAGTAACATTTCCTTGCACTTCTTTGATTGCCTCGAATTGTTGCAATTCCACTCTCGATTGGGAACTTCATGCATAAATGATGAATAGAAGTGACAACCTAGAGTTCCTTCAAGGTTGGCCTCCCCAATACTCAGTGATAAGGATAGCGATTATCTGCTACCAAAAACTCCATGAAGTGGTGAGCAGTCAAGGGTGCAATCCCCATCTCTATTGCTAGAGTGATCTTAGCTTTTGGGATGATGCTATCTCCTGTGAAATCATACAAGGGAAAACTTATTGGGGTCAGCTCATGGTCATTTTTCTCTAATCATAAGTGGTTCCAAAGATGATGTTGACAGAGCTTCAATTATCTACTAACATTCTTTTCAGGTCATTGTGTGCTATGACGCCTTTACCACTGGGGTATCATAGTATGGATAATGCATACCTTCTGCATCTTCTTAAGTAAAGGTGATTGGTGGAATTGCTCTTTCAGTAGAGGCTCGCTTAACTATGAAGCTCATCATATGAATGTTATTTGCTTCCCTAGCATAGTTTCTTTGTGAGTTCCTAGACTCTCTCCCAACATACATGCCTCTAAAGATCGTATCCATTTCCCTTATAGGCTCTTGGCCATCATTTCCTGGAGGGCTTTGTCTTTGTCTTTGACCATCTCTAGGTCTCTTAGCATTGTTTTCCCTTCTTCTAGGAGCCTTATTTCTATTGGGACACCTTAGCTCGACATTCTCAGGCTGTTGAGTCTACCTAGGATGAGCATTCCTTCGGGGACGCCTGCCTCTTCCCTGATTGGTGCTCTGGAGTGTTTCGCAATGTCCTAACAATCTCCTGTATGGTGGTTATAGGAATAATGATAAGTATAATAAATGGGTGCTTCGTCCATATTTCTAGGTTCAGCATCTTGTCCTCTACCCCTTTATCTTTGAGAGTACCTCTGATAAGGTTGGCTCTGATTCATTTTAGTACCAAGGTTTGCCCTTCGTAAGCCAAAGTGGGTACTGCATTGAGCATTGCTGCTGCTAATGCTTGTCCATGATTGAAAGGGCTATAGTGATCCATCAAATGGGAGGTAGGACATTTTTTCCTTTGCATTTGAAGAGGATGGGTCCTTGGCTGGCCCTATTCCTATGATCTCTCAATTCTTCATTAAGGATTTCGCTCCTCATCATTTCAATAAGATATCATAGGTGGTGGGAACCTTGTCTTGTACATCCCTTCAGAAGAGAGAGTTCATGTTCAAACTTCCGCTTAGGGCAGTTAGAGCTTCCCTATATGTTACTTACACACAACAAAAAACTTTTTAGAGACTCGTTCGACTATTATCGCATGTCTTGCAAGTGTTGAATTGGTCTTTCGCCTTCTTTACTGGTGGCTCCCTTTAGATTCACGTGGGTTTTGAAGCTGTTGTGACGTTTCGCGGGGTCGTCTCTCCTATCATATTTAGGAATTTTGGAGAGTGTAAAGTAGTTCAGCATGGGAGCGTTCCTAATGGCTTGCGAAAACGGTGAATGCTCATCGTCATTATCAAAGTTATAGGACCTTTGAGGTTCACCAGAATCCTCATCCTCCCTATATTGGGTTTGTAGAGGTAGATCTAAAGGTCCTACTTCGCTTTTGGTCTGGTCTCTCCTCTCATGCCTATTTCTAGGAAGAGGTATCCAAGGCTCCTCATGATAAACTGGTTCTTCTGTCTCTCAAACTGAAGAGGTTCATGTTGCCTATTTGCAGGTACAGAAGGAAGTTGAACCTACCCATTTCTAGGCAACCCTAGGCTCAGCCTATTGAAGATACTTACTGAACTTTTAGGCAGGTCTTCTGGCTCATAGTTTGGAGGAAAATTAAATGGAGCCTCACAGGGTCGTTCCGAAGCCTAATTGGTAAAGGTATCGGTCTCAACTTCCCTTTCCTGGGAACTACCATCCTGGTGTGGTGATATCCAACCATTTAGCTTTGAGCTTCTTCTTCTTCATGGTAGTACCCTTGGGCGTCATGGAATGCATCTCCTGGGATTGTGTATGGAGGAACCGGGTATCTTCCTCGGCCCTATATACTCATCAGTAGCTTATGCATTGCCATGTTCTGCTAAGTTGTGTTTCTCATATTAGCAGCCATTGTGGCCTCCTCTCTAGTGGTCTAACTGTGATCCTACCTAAATAAAGATATCAATGGAACATGTGAAAGGATAGAAGATAATAGAAATTGTACGATTGTGTATTAAGATATTTACATACCAAGAGTATGTAATGTAAGGTGAAAATACTCACAAAAAGTATTTGTAGATATTTCCTTATCATTTTATATCTAAGATTTAAGAATCTTGTCATCGAATCCTTTCTTAGTTACAAAGAGAACCTATTTATAGTGCTTTGGCCAACGTGGTGTCCGTTAGATTAGAACTACGTGACCTCATCTCTTTAGGCTTTACATTACTGTCTATTCATATAATATATACATTAATAAGGGGTCAGCTGCCAAATACAATAGGCTGACACACTAACATTCTTTATCACAAGTGTTACATCAATCACTTCTACAAAAATCTTCAAAATATGTTGTAAAAGACAGCATCGACTTCATGAGCCTCGAATGAATTAAGAGCTTCGGAGGGTTTGTTTTCTTTATTTCTTTAGGCAATGTTACAATCCAATTTATAGTACTTCGTTCGGGGAGCGGTGCTTTGGTACGAGTTTCAGTAGTTTGCATAGTTTGTTTATATTTGTGCAGCAATTGGATCAATTAAATATGTACCCATTATCGTTTGAGTGTGAATTTGATCTTCCCCATGTAAATTTGTGGATTGAACAATGTAGGAACCATCAATTGAATGGGAGCTTATTGCATTTGTTTGCTTGCGATCTAAGTGCAAAATCCCAGAACTTGTATTGTTGTCAGCATGCCTTCAATTGTTGCCGGCATGCCTTGTTCTATTGGATGTTGGAAAGGTCCGATTATTCTGCATGGGTGCAAGCTCTGAAACCTACTCGACTTCCCTATTCATTGGGTCTTCGTCTTTCCCTTTCCTCGTTGCTTGCAAACAGACTCCAAAGTGGTGTCTACCCTCTATCTATTCCGCTACCTCTTCGTCGTCATTGGAGAGTGGAGATCTGGATGTGTAGATTCACGAGATTATTAGAGAGAGAGAGAGAGAGATAATTAATTTTATTAGTGATTGATTATTGATAATATATTTATTAATAAACGTTAAATAAATAATTATAACCCAATTTAGGAAATATTAAGGGGATGTATTCAATTGGAACTTTTGAAAATTTTGAAGGACTTTTTTTAAGTGATAACTTATATAGATTTCATGGATTTTTTTAGAGATTTGTATGGAATTAGTGAAAGTCTTTTGTAAACTTTCATAAACTTTCGTTTTAAAATTTTTAGAGACCTTTGTAAAATTCAAAATACTTTTGAAAACTTTCATTTGAGATAGAATTTATGTGGATTTAGTGCAATATTATGAAATTATCATATACGAGGTGATGTTTCTTACCATTCCCCATTCTTCTTCTTTTTCCCCCATACAATATTTTTTTTAAAAGAATAAAAATTTAATACCTTGATTAAATAAATAATAATTATTATATATAAAAAAATTTAATATTCAGCATTATTAAAATAATATACATTTAAAAATAAATAAATAATATATATTTAAATTTAATTATAAATTAGTCTATATAAAATTTTATAATTTAATTAAAAATAAATATTTTTCTGAAAAAAATGAATGAAAAAAGGAAAAGAAAAGTTATAAGAATACAATTTAATTCTTTCATAAACAATAAGAGAGAGAAAATGAAAAATAGAAGCTAATATAATCAATAGAAAAAAAAAATTAATCATAACTTTAATGTTCGTAGAATAGAAAATAAAAGAAAAATACTGAAAAAAAATACATATTAATTTTTCTTTTGTTTTATGTGAAAGTCTCCCAAAATCTTGTGATTATTGAGGGAATTTTGAGATTTTATTTGAATACTTTCTGTTTAAAAGTTAGATCATGGAGACTTTTATAAAAGTCTTTAAAAGTCATAAAATTTGAATACTCTAAAACTTATGGATCCTTCTAAAAAGTTTTAATTGAATACACCGTAACTTTTAGAGATTTTTTAAAATTCTATAAAGTATCAATTGAATACACCGATACTTTTAGAGAGTCTCGAAAAGTCTACATTGAATACCTCTAAATTTTTTAAATCCCCAAAAGTCATTAAAAGTCTCGATTGAATACATCCCCCTAAAAAATTATAATGAAATGTAAATTTAAAAAATAGGCGCTGTGTAATTTCTACTACTAAGTGATCAAAATACGGTGAACATTTGCTATGAATTTACAATTTGATTGCACCCCTGTGACAACTATTAAAATGAATTTTTTGAGGAAAATAAGTTTTGAAATGATTTTTTTTTTTTTTTTTGGGAGAATGTGGGGTTAAAAAGGGAGAATGTGAGGTTAAAAAGTAAAAAACAAAAATTGAATTTATGTGCAGAATATTTTACTATAAAAATGTATGGTTTAAAAAGAGTTTCAAAAAAATGAATTTGGTCTTGGTGGTTGTCAAACAAGGTAATCACCCGGCTTCAAAACTTCTAACCCGAGAGATTCCAAGTGAATTGAGTGATTGCCCATTACAAAATTTTGGCCTTTAGGATTTTGAATTATGGTGTCGATTTGGATGTTCTCACACCAGCTTGATTTTGGCATCATTTCATGCATGGAAGTTGTAGTACTATATATGGATGGTTTTTATGTTGGAAAACAAATCTAAAATATCAAATTCAATCAATCCCAAAATCAAAGGTCAAACTCAATTTCTACATTTGTTCTTAAAAGTTCATTTCTCAAGTTTGTTTGCTTGATTCAAACTTGGATAAATGTTTGTTTACTCCTATAAACTATTTGCCTTTGAAAGTCTTCAAGCACGTATCCAGAAAGCGACAATATCATTTGAAGATAGAGATTCATAATCGTATTCAAACTTTTCATTTTGGTGGATTCTTGTTGCTGGTTTTCCTTTGTTCTTCATCAACTTTGTACAACATCTCAAATGATGTTTTTAATATGGAGAACGAGACAATCATCTATGATAAAGATAATGAATCAAGAACTTGTGAGGCTTTATAGTCTCGATGGGTCGAACTTTATAACATGGAAAGACAAATTGCAGATTTTTCTAACAACTTTTAAGATCTTCTACATATTGTATCTGGTTGGAACTATTATCGAAACCAACCCCGGATGACCCAGACAAAATAAGGAAGAGGAGACAAGAAGGTAAGTTGATATGTAGAGGACACATTCTGAACGCTCTCTTCGATCGCCTCTATATTTCTATACAAACAACACTTCGTCAATGGAGATATGGGATTGTTGGAAAACAAATACAAGGTCAAAGAGGAAGGTGCCAAAAAGTATCTAATTTCTAAGTATTTTGATTTCAAATTTTTGGATAACTTGCCTTTGTTAAGATAAGTCCACGAGTTGCAAGTTATTGTTAGTAAAATGAAGGTAGTGAAGATTGATCTTCTCAAAACTTTCCAAGTCTTCACAATTTCCAAGATTATTCTTTTGAAGAGATTCAAAAATATCTTCGCATTGAGAAAGAGTCAAGTGCACGATATGAGAATGGACATTCTTGTGAAAAAACCTCCAAAGCCCATGATGTGGATTAACTAAACAAATACATCAAATATTCCAAGAGGAGGAAATCGTCAAACTCCAACAAAGATAACAAGAATAAGAAGAAATTCAAAGTTTCTTGTTATGTGTGTGTGACAAACTCGGACATTATGCTTGGGATTACAGACATCACAAATAACCAACGCAAGAAGGCAAAGTGAACTCTATTGACAACATCATTACTAGGTCAAATGAAAGGTTCAAGGATTGTTTTATGACACTTGTGCTACCATACATGTATGCTATGATAGATCCCCTTTCAAATTATATCAAGAGGTGGATGAAAAACACATTCAAATGGGGAATAAAGTTTAATCAAATGTTGTTGGCAAAGGAAGCGTAGACTTACAACTCACATCCGGCAAGATCACATTAATAAATGTTTTACATTTACCGGATATGAATAGAAATGTTGTAAGTGGTGATTTGTTCGAAAAATCAAGAATTAAGTCCACATATGAGTTAGGCAAACTTGTACTTTCTTGGAATGGTGTATTTGCTACAAAATGCTATTCTAATTATGGAATGGTCAAACTTTGTATTATTGACAATGATATTAATAAAAATGCAAATTTGAATTATGTTGTTGAGTCTATTTATTTATGACATGATAGACAAGGACATATTGACCTTTCTACTTTAAGAAGAATGATAAAAAATCAAAATGATTTCATGTTAAATCATAGAACATAATAAATGTAAATTATGTGTTAAGTCTAAAATGTTTAAGAAACATATTCATATTGTTGAATAAACATCTAATTTATTAGACTTAATTTGTTCCTACATATTTGAATTAAATGAAATGTTAACTAGAAGAGGTAATAGATACTTCATAACGTTTTTAGATGATCATTCTAGATTTTGCTATATCTACTCGATGAAATATAATGATGAAGCATTTAGCAAGTTTAAGGTATACAAAATTGAAGTAGAACATCAATTAAATAGAAATATTACAATTTTTAAAAGTGATAAGGGAGGTGAATACTTTTCTCTTGAATTTATTTATTTATTGTGAACAACATAGCATAATAAATCAATGTAGTGCACCTAGAACACTTGAACAAAATGGTTCGACTAAAAGAAAGAATATGACACTAGTTGAAATAATAAATGCTATGTTATTAAGTGCTAAGTTTCCATTTGACTTGTAGGGTAAAGCTTTGTTAAGTGTGTGTCACATAATTAATATGATTCATTCTAAAACATTTAAGGGTTCTCCTAATGAATTGTGGAAAGGGAAAAAACTAACATTGGTTATTTCAAAGTGTGAGAGTGTCGTGTTTATAGTAAGAACACAGATTAAACGTGTTTTTGTATGATTTGCCCAAAACGACAAGGTATATCGTTTATTAAAATAAGAAACCAATGTTATTATTGAATCCCGTGAAATAGAGTTCGTTGAGAATTTTTTATCTTTAGATAATAATTCTTTAAGGAAACCTCAAGTGGAGATTCCTGATACTGCAAGATCTCAAGTATAAAGATCTTCAGAGAATATTGAAACAAGTGAACTTCGCAGAAGCAAAAAAGCTTGACAGGAAAAAGTGTTAGGACCGGATGAATTTGACTCTCAACTTATTTCCTTTTATTTGGTTGAGGGAAATGACAAGAGTGTCACTAGAGCTACTTCGTATGTTCTTCAAGTGGAAACGATCCTAAAACTTATTAAGAAGCAATGTCATCTAGAGTTGATATTTTTTAGAAAGATGATGTAAATGGTAAAACTAATTCAATAATGTTAAAAAAAAAAATTGAAAATTAGTCGATTTACCACCTGGATCAAAACCTATTTGTTGTATATGGGTATTTAGAAGGAAGTACAATGTAGACGGTACTCATAATATCTTTAAGGCTAGGTTGGTTGCCAAAGGGTATCAACAAAATGAAAGAACATATTATTTTGACACGTACGCACCAGTTGCACGAATAATATCAATTAGGATTTTATTGGCCTTAAATTCTATCTATGATTTACACATGCATCAAATGAGTATTAAAATGGAATTCTTAAACGGGGATCTCGATTAGGGGTTTATATGGAACAATCGGAAGGTATTGTTCTGCCCGAAAATAAGGATAATGCGTGCAAGTTAATATATATGGATTAAAATAAGTATCAAAGAAATGACACGAAAAGTTTGACTTGGGAATAATATCTTTTGGATTTAAACATAATAGCGTTGATAAATGTTTATATTCAAAAGCAAGTGATAATCATGTTGTGCTTATTTGCTTATATGTGGGTGAAATGTTGATTGTATAAAATCAAATGCAAGGTATAAACGAAACAAAGATCTTTCTATCGTTCACATTAAAAATAACATGTCTTGGTCAAATGGATACCATACTAGGTATCAAAGTCACCAAGACTAGGGGGTTATATGTTGAGTCATTCACATTATATTGAGAATGAGATTAATAAATTCAAACACTTGACCATTAAAGAGGCTAATACTTCCTTTGATTCAAGTTTGAAACTTTGTTAAGAATGATGGAAGAACAATAACACAACTTGAGTATGCAGTGCTATAAGAAGTTTAATGTATGATGTGCAATGTATGATATTCGACATGGTATTTGCAATTAGTAAACTTAGTAGGTTTACTAGCAATCCTAATGAAGAGCATTGGAAGGCTATGGGTAGTATTCTTGGTTAATTGAAGAAAACGAAGGATCTAGGTCTTCAATATTCTAAACTTTCGACAATCCTAGAAGAATTTATCGATGCTAGTTGGATAACTAGTACATGTGAGAATATATCCCACCTTAGGCTGGGTGTTTACTCTTGAAGGAAGTGTGATTTCTTGAAAATCCAAGAAAAACGTGTATTACTCACTCACCTACGGAATTCAGATTTGTGACATTTGCTGAAATCGAAAATGAAGTGAAATAACTTAGGAATTTAATGTATGAAATTCCATTAGGAGAAATGAATAATTCTTCCACATCCATTTTGTGTGATGGTCAAGCCACTTTAGCTAAACATATGAGCATACAATGAAGTGTATAATGGTAACCTAAACATGTGAGTCTAAAACATGAATTGTGTGAGGAAATTAATTAAAGATGGAATAATTTTCACTCATTTATGTAAAGTCAAATAAGAGTTTGGCCTATCCGTTCACTAAACCACTCACAAGGGAATTAATGCGAACAACAAATAGTAGAACATGGTTAAAACTTCTTAATTAAATCTGCCAATGACGGCAACCTTACCTGACTATATTAACAAGTATACTTTGGATTCAAAAGGTCATTCGATAAGTGGATAGTTTCAGCACTTATTGTTTTAAACCTATCGTAGGTTATAAGTGCTGGTTGTAATGAACAAGAGGGTTGAGTTTTTATAACTCTTAATAATGTTCAAATCCGTGGATCAAGTATCTCCAAAAATAATATACTGCAAAAAATTTACTTATACGAGCCACTAGATGGTACTGCCTCAATAGAGAGTTGTAGATTCTCTCTTAAATGTTTACGAATAAGGGAAGCACAAGGTCATAAAAGCGGTAAATGAGATTGTGTGGAACCTGGAAAACATGATGATTGTGTGTGTGATTTCATTGGTATCAACACAAGGAATAATATGTTCAAAACTTTCCTGCTACTTGGGATTTTGATGTTATTTTGTGAGATTTACACTAAGGTTGGATTTAAATCGAAAGATATCCATACTCTATGCATAAGTATCATTAAACTTGATTTTAAATTAATTAGATATTTAAACAAGTGCGGGATTGTTGAAATATTGTTCAAATTATAGTGGTGTGATTTGGAAGTGAACAACTATGTGTGAAAAAAATTGGAAGCAAAACGGAAAAAAAATAAATAAATAAATAAATAAAGAAACTCTTAAGCCTGGGCAATTGGTCGGGTGATTGCCCTACTTAAAAACTTCAAAATTGAGACACTTCAGGGTGAACTCAATGATTGTCCAGATTTGTACTGGATGATCGCCCAGTACAAAAGTTTTCTCGTTTAGGTTTTGAATTCTGGTGTCGTTTCGAATGTTCTCACACCCCTTTGACTTGATTTTAGCATCATTTCGTGCATAGAGATTTTAATACCATATATAGTGATAGTTTTCATGTTGAAAAACATTTCCTAAACATTATATTCATTCACTCACTTCCAAAATCAAAAATCAAACTCAGTTTCTACATATGTTCTTAAAAGTTCATTTTCCAAGTTTGTTTGCTAAATTCAAGTTTGAATTAAGTTTGTTTACTCATACAAACTATTTGCCTTGGAAAGTCTTTTAGCACTTATACTGGGGGCTATAAATATCGTTTGAGAACAACGATTCGTAATTGTGTTCAAGCCTTCCATTTTTATAGATTCTTGTTGCTGGTGTTTCCTTGTTCTTCATCAACTTTTCATAACAATGAATGCTAATGGACAATATATCATGCCCCATAGTCAATCACCATCAAGGATGGCAAACGTCACCTTATAAAGTTCGGTCGATACCTAAAAACTTTACTCGTGATCCAAAGTGTTTCCTAGAAATCCCTCTTCCCAAATCCTCTTACATAAAATGTTGTACAACCAACGATTCACTTGCATAAATACATAATAACGTGACATATATTGAGCTCCGTTTGACAAACATTATTTTCAAATTCTTCTCTATATACTCATTTTCAACCAAATTCACATAATAAAAAATTTAGCATTTAAAATTTTTTCCTACTTTTTAACTGTACATTCTCCTTAAAATCACTATTCAAAACTCTATTTTTTTCCAAATAATGATTATCAAACATGTGCTAAAAAATGTAACATGATCATAAAATTTGACTATAGTTCAGTCCATCAATAACAAATCTTCGTATCAAACATGTTATAAAACTTTTCATAACCATTTAGTCTGAATGAATCTTGATTGCTACATGCAATTATGGGTATTCTTACTCCTTCCTCATTTTTCTTCTTTCAAAGTCTTTACATTCAAGTATTACACACACAAACAAACTAATTTTCTTTCCAAATAAATTTTCACAATAAAATATTTTGCACGTAAGTCCAAAACTTTTTCTTAATTTTTAACCACAATCTCCCAAAATATATTATTATGGAACTAATTTTAAACAAAAAAATTGGGGCTCAAACACATCTAGTATTCGATCTCAAAGATTATATATTAATTTTATCTTGTGTACAAGGAAATTATGTCATATGCGAACTGATAGCAACAAAATTTAGCAAAATATAGGATATTCAAATGCCAAGAGATAAGGCAGCAGGTAAAAGGTAAAATAGAGTGCCAAAGCTCAAATTTAATATTTATCATCACATTACAAGTTAACAAGTCATGAATTTGTAATAGTAAGAAACTCGTATAATATTTGCTAAAATGACAAAAATACCAAGTCAACTGTATATAAAAGTAAAACAGACGGTTTATACATTACAAAACTGAAATAACAGAATCAAAAAGTAAGTTAGTGTCAGCTGCACTGCTCATTTTTTTACCATTTACAAATCATCGAACTGGAACTTTAACCCAACCATTAGCAAAAGCAATCGCTAAAATAACAAAAGGTGTTGACATACCAAATATAATGATATAAGGAAGTGGTGTCTTCATGGGATTTTCTCCTTTCCTTTCGCCTGCCGTTTGCCAATACCTAGAACCAGGTAAACATTTCCCTTTTTTATTTTTTGATTATAATTAGAAAAATAACTATATGTTAATAGCATACCAAAATTGACAATATCATTCTGTAAGCATCAAAAAACTCAAAAAGGCATGCATAGACAGGGTTGAGTCATGTCTAAGAAGAGATCACAATGAAAGAGAGTGCCCTTGAGATATCTTGAAATCACATAACTGCAATCTAGTGACTCGTAGTGGGGCGGTGAGTCAATGTCAGGCATCATCTATTGCAGTGATAATTATCTCCGTTTCATCTTCCAATCCAAAATAAATTGAATGAAACCCGGAGAAAAAGAAGTGAACACTTTGCTGAGGCTCTGATGCTAATCTGGTGGCACGTGAACCACATCGCCAAAGACTTTCATTTTGCTCGGGACAGGTTTCAAAGTGGTGAACTGTGTGGTGTACATGTACTAACATGGCTTGAAAATGCATTGACAAATATCGTTATGTTGTGACTCAAATTCCATGTGATTTGAAAGTTTGATTCATGGAAGAAACCTAGATAATTTTGGTTTGAAAGTCCAGACATATAAGAGATCAGATTTTATCATAGATTGGGAGTTTTATTGGAAAAACGACTTTGAAATTGATAAGAAAGTGTTTTGGAAGCATTAGGTTGGAAATGGGGCGCCTGGCGTCGACATTGCAAGAAAGGAGCAACACATGGCACCCAAGGCCGGCCGGCAAGAAGCCAGCGCCCTACGCTGCAGGGCACCAGGGGTGGCGCCCCAACACCACCGGTTCGGGAAAAATTTCATTCCTAATTGGTTTCTAATGCGTTTTTTGCATTCTACTTCATCCATGTACTCTACGTGGTGTAGACTTTACATAGGCTCAACTAACAATAAAATCATCATTGTATACATTAGAAACTTGAGAAAATTACTTAGCCCCCGTTTGGTGCACATTATTTTCAAAATAATGCATTTTTTTGGTTGATGTGATGTGAAATATGTGATTGAAAAAGAAGGAAAAGTTATTGATATGATGGAAAATATTATTTTATTGAAGAATGTGTGGTTGAAAATGAGTAGAAGAATGAGAATGAAAAAATAATGTGGATCAAACTAGGGCTTAGATTTAGATTGAGGGTATCAAATCTCGTAAAACAATTTTAGATTCATAGTATATTGAAATTCTCTTCCTCTTCTACATAAACCTTGTATTCTTTTGTGATCCATTATTTTTCATATTGTTAATTTTTCTTGGTTTTAATATTCATAACAAGTAGTATAAGATCTATTACCGAACTATTACAAATTGGCTTGTTTCAAACAATTGGTATTAGAGCCAAGATTTATTTTATTTTATTTTATTTTATTTTTTTTTGGGGGTTCCTTGGAGGTCCAAATTGGTTATTAAAGCAAGGTTTGAACAATATCAATTGTTTCAAGAACGAAAATTATGAAATTTGAGATTTCGCTTTAAATCGCAACAATAGATTGTTTTTGTGGCAAATTAAGATGTAAGCAGTTCTTGCTCAATTAAACTTTGATGATGCTCTGTTAGGGTGGTTAGAATGCCCGCAACAATGACTATAGAGGAAAAGAAATGCAAGGATCGAAAAATCCTACCACAGATACATCTTCATCTTTCTAATCAAATTTTTCAAGACGTGGTAAAGGAAAAAAGTGCACTGCACTGTGGTTGAGATTGGAGCAGCTTTATATGATAAAGAGCTTGGCCAAGAAGTTATACTTGAAGCAGAGCTTGTATTCTCATCGCTTAACCGAAGATAGAACTTTGGAAGATCATCTATCGATGTTCAAGGAACTTGTCTCTAATTTGGAGACCTAGAGGTCAAGTATGATGAAGAGGTTTTAGGGTTGATATTGTTAAGTTTGTTACCACCTTCTTATATGATTTTTAAATATACTATTCTCTATAGTCGGGATGCTCACTATATTGACGAGGTATATAATGCACTTTATTCTAAGAAGAAGATAAAGCATCTGGTCCTCGAATCTGAGGCCCAAGCACACGTTCTTGTTATTCGTGTGAGGATGATAGGTGATCATGAAAGAGGCAGGCAAGGATAGCAACAATGATAAAGTCTATTGGTATTGCAATAACAAGTGACCCATGGAGAAGGATTGTTAGGAGTTGTAGAACAGAAATAAGTTTATTACTACATATCAGAAGGGACAACCAGGAAATTATAGTGATGTCGTCTTGCAGAAAAAGGCTACAATGATGAAGATCTTTTAGTAATTTATGACGTTACTCTAAAGCTGACAAGGATTGAGTTTTTGATACGACTTGCACTTTTCATATGTGTCATAACCAGGATTAGTATTCTTAATATAAAACAATTATAAAGGGTTAAGTGGTGATGGGAAATAATGAGCCTGGTAAAATAACTGGTATTGGTAAGATCAGAATCAAGATGTTTGATAGGACAGTAGCGACACTTGGTTTAGTGAGACATGTTCCAGGTTTTAACATAAATATTATCTCCTTGAGTACTCTTGATTAAAAGGGTACAGGGTGGAGTTCTGAAAGTTAGTAATGGTGTCGGGTTGTGTTAAAGGGGCGAAGAAAGTCCCGGTTATATATTTTGGAAGCTTCGACAGTCACTGTAGAAGCAGTTGCAGCTTATGGTTCGATACGCGGTAACTCAAGTAGAGTTAATAGTGATCAAGTTTCTCGTAATAATTTGAGCATGATTGGTGACTCGACTGGAGTGGTAGTGAACTGGATGATTCAAGCAGGTTTGGCGCACAAGGTCATTCTGCTGATAAGAGGAATTGAATTTTGTTCATGGTTGCTGAGCATGCCCGGAAAAAGCATGGTGGAAGAGATGGAGAATGACTTGAAGAATGAAGACTAAATTCCTTGTTATGAAATTTGTGTCAAGGTGAAGTTTGTTACGTTGTAACTCAAATTTCATATAATTTGGAAGTTTGATTCAGGAGGAAGCCTAAATAATTTTGATTTTAAAGTCCAGATAGATAAGGGATCAAATNTCCTTGTTATGAAATTTGTGTCAAGGTGAAGTTTGTTACGTTGTAACTCAAATTTCATATAATTTGGAAGTTTGATTCAGGAGGAAGCCTAAATAATTTTGATTTTAAAGTCCAGATAGATAAGGGATCAAATTTCATTATGGATTGGGAGTTTGATTAGTGAAAGGACTTTGAAATGGATGTGTGTTTTAAAAGCATGGGGTCGCGGCGCCTAGGCGTCGACATTGCAAGAAGAGAGAAGCACATGGGTGTTGGGGCACCAGGAGGTGTCGCCACAGGCATGGGAAAAATTTCATTCTCAGTTGTTTTCTAACAATTTTTTGTACTCTACTTCAACTATAACTCCAAAATTGGGCTCCTATATATATTTCATGTGGTATATGTTCAGCTAATAATAAGATCATTATTATATACATTAGAAACTTGAGAGGATTGTTTAGATTTAGATTTAAAGTACCAAATCTCGTAAAATAATTTTAGTTTCTTGGTATATTGAAATTCTCCTCATCTTTCACATACATCTTGTATTCTTTTGTGATCCATTATTTTTCATATTTTCATATTTTCTTACCTTTAATATTCATAACAAGTGATATAAGTTCTATCATCGGGCTATTACAAATTAACTTGTTTCACAACAAAGATCGTCAAGTGCTGTGTTTCACCTAATCGAGTCCAAGTTTCACAAGGTGCTTTTCTTCTTGGCATAGAAAGGGACATTGTGCGGCAGTAGTATGCTCCGCTAGATTACCTTTCGCCATTTCTCAATCGTTTCGAGATGAAAGCAAATTTGATTACAATTTGTAGAAGGCTTGCATTGAAAGTAAATTGATCATTGATTGATGAACTCGAAAATTACAATTGATGAAAGCAGAAAATTACCATGGCTGATGCAGGGGTGAACACTAGTAAGGTTGAAAGATTTTTGAATGATTAATACCCCCTATAATAGCTTGCGGAACAAAAACCTAACTGATAAGAGTAGACGTTTAAATGACGATGTATCGTACTAAATATTTACGAGTATCAGAGTTATTTTACAATTGAAATAAACTATTAAAATGGAAAGAAAGTTACAACTCAAACTGAACTAATATTTACAATGTGCAGCCGAAATTTGACAAAATGCATTTACAATTGGGTCAAGGGGCTAAGTAGAGATGCGGTCCTTGACACCAAAATGGGCGTCTCCAATGGGAGCAACATTTACAAGAGGTTTCTACTATTGAATATATTTATTACTTTTACAACTTGGGTATGCGATCTCACTTACACTTGAATTGTATTAGTCAACTCCATATAACTTTAAGAAGACATTCAAATTACAGTTCAAAACACAAAATGAACTCATTTCTTTTTAATTTCAAAATTTCTTGCTACTGTACACAAGAACGACAATAACCCCAAAACATCAAATAGATCTTTCTAGTTCACGTCTATCCAACTTACGGAAACTCATGGCCAGCCAACATTGACTCGTTGTTAGGGACGTGCTATACCGACTTCTTGGATTTTTTTATGCCCAAAATTATCCAAATTGGGACTACTACATCTTGAAAATTAAACTTGACGAAGCTCTTCTCGATATTTAATCATTTTGTGATGTGGGGTAAAGCGTATTAATAGGAGTAGTCGGACCCTATTTGTTTATATTTGGATATTTAACGGGATTTATCCTCTAACAAAAAGAACCCCAAAATTGTCCTTATACCGTTTGATCATATCCAACACTAAGCATTAACAATATGTTCAATCCAGCACTAATAATAATGTTGAATCTCATCCAACTTTATTTACCAAACATACAAAAAAGAATCTAATGTCCATAATTTTATTATGCTCAAACCCGTCAAATACTACGTACCAATATTCTCCAATCCTGATCAAATACCTCGAATCGAACATACTAGCATATACAAAGATAGTAATGTATTTCATATTTCAGATAACACCAAGTAAAAATTGGAAAACATTTGTTTCAACAATAAAAAATAGAAAATAGAAATAGAAACCCCAATTTCACTTTCAAAACTAAAAAATTATGAACCAAAATGAGTCTCAAAAACACTTACTGTTCTGGTTCCTCTTCTTTGGTGATAAATTTCTTCTTTCCTCCTTTCTTGAGCTCATTCTCTCCTTCTCCTTAAAGCAATTATAAGTGTTTTAGTATGTAATATTGGACATGACTCCACTCTTCTAATACTACATAATACATGCTGTATCCAGTACTACATACCAATATATATTATTTATGTACCAAATTTTATTACAAACCTATATTCGCAGAAATTCGGAACTGGGTTTTCCTAATTTTTGATGGGAAGAAAGGTTGCGGTTGAAAAGAGGAAGAAAATAGTTTAGTGGAAAGTGGATTGAGAGGAGAAGAAACAACCAAATTTGCTGCCATTTTGCAGAATTAATCTGTTAGGCTCTGAAAGAATTATACTGACGATGCATTTAAAACGTTATCCCAAGAATCAAAGGTTCTCAGACGGCGTGTGGCTGTCCAATTAGCCCATTATTCCTGTCCAAGAGTTATTATTGAATTATCTTGGATTTTTTTTCTTTATTTTTTTTTTCTTTAGAGTGCGTTTGACACCCATTTTGGGTAAAAAAAAATTGGTTTTTGAATAGTGATTGATAGAAGAATTTGTGGTTAAAAAGTAAGGAGGATTTTTGGGTTTATGTGTAATATTATTTTATTGATGAATGTGTGGTTGAAATGAAAAAAGAGAAAAAGAATGAGAATGAGAATGTGTTTCGCGCGGGTTTCGGT
>CAIGRO010012914.1:0-11673 GCA_903798355.1 Fraxinus baroniana
AATATTGGTCATCAAATGGCTGAGGTGATTGGTCCAAGATTGTACAGTTGCTGCAATTGTAGAAATCATGTTGCACTTCATGATGATGTAATTTCTAAAGCATTTTAGGTGGGAGCCTACACATCCATTCTTTTTCTTGACAAAATTTGTTCTGCAATGCTAGAATGTTTTTTGGTTTACCAATTTTCTGAGGCAAAGATAAAAATTAATACCTTGTTTAATCATCAGAATTCTTAAGAAATCAGGGAATTGAAATTTGAGTGTTTTCACCTTTTTTATTTGTTCATTTCTGATTGGATTTCTTGCAAAGTTCGGGTGTGTTATCGTCAGAATGTTGGTTTGTATTAGAATCCAGGAGCATGGACAGAATGGAAAGCTTTCATTGCTTTCTCTGCTTCTCTTGTAAAGAATGTTGGAACTAACTAATAAAACTGTAAAAATCTATGGAGAAAAAACTGAGGGAACATAATTGCTGACAAAGGTGAACTTAGTCTCTCTCTCTCTCTCTGGGGCCACCCTCAAGAGCCCTGGGGGAAAACAGGTAACCAGGGCCCCAATTACCGCCAGTCCCAAAACATATTGAATTAACCGCCAGTAACTAACTTCTAGAGATGTGCTGCAAAGGAACTCTAACAGCTGATAGAATAGGGAAAATGGAAAAGTGATTGGAAATACATCTTGTTTTATTTTGTGGTTTATTTATTTTGTTTTAGTGAGCTTAGCTGTGCTGATACCAATTTGGTAGATAATCTTACCAACAAATATCTGTTATTGACGCTAGGGAAGAAATGGTCGAGCATTTCTGTTCTCCCATGCAATGAACATTGCTGTGGGGCCTAAAGAAGATAGACAGCTTATGACTGGTCTCCATACAGTTGCTGATGTATATTGCTATGACTGCCGTGAGGTATTGGGCTGGAAGTATGAGAGGGCTTACGAGGAGACACAAAAGTATAAGGAAGGAAAATTTATTCTGGAGAAGTCAAAAATTGTCAAGGACAACTGGTAGTCAACGGTGAAGTCTTTAGTTTGCCATCTTTATCTTGGTGTAAGTCTGTGGATGCTCATATGTAATGGTGTCAAAGACATTGCCATTAATTCAAAATGTCCATTCATTGTTTGTCCTTGTTCATATGTGCTATTTTATGGCGCAAAATCTTGTTCAAGATTGTGGAATTTGTGAATAAATTTCTATTTTCCTTTGATACTCGAGTGCTTATCCAGTGATATTAATCACATGAAATGTATTTTTAGAAATGTATCTAGCTGAGTTCTTCGATTCCTAGAATATGGTTATGGTGACAAAGTTGCATTGATAAATTCACTGTATTTGCTGTTTACTGTCTAATTATGGCTGATTCCTTCCCATGTCATGGGTTCATTGAGTTTGTTATCCTTGTTATTGAATTTCATCCATCCCTCTTATGTCATGAAATTCACCTTGCCCTGAAAACCTTAGTTAGATCAAACGGTGCATAGTTGTAACTGTAAGTGATTATAATAGGTGAAATTATTTGAATATCAATAACCCGAATGTGTGTTTGATATCCAAAAATTTCCCAACCATGATTGTATGTATTGCATAAAACTATGAATCGTATTGGTAGTGTGTATATTTTTGTTAAATCTTTGAAAGTATGAATGATATGGGTAAGGTAAACTATAAGCATGATTTCTGCTCATAAAGTAGAGTGAAATTTCATGCATTGAGATATTTAGTAGGAGACTTTTATATTGTGAACCTGTAGGAGAAAGTTTATGGTTGCATCTATAACTAGATATCCATTTAGAGAGTGATTTTCAAGAACCCCAATACTCAATGACTGGTGAAAAAGATTATGTAATCAATGGCATTGCCGTTTCTGATTTGCCATGATGATTCTCAAAATCTGTTATGTTTTGTCTTGTCCTTCAACATTCATATACTTATCTGCAAAAGATTGTTCTTGAACTTTGGCGGCTATCACCTAGGAACACATCTAATCTATCTGTTTATAGCCACTTAACTTTAACATGTATGCTTAGATTTGCTCGAGTTAAAGTCTGGATATAGAGAATGCAACTATGCATGGATGCATTTTTTCATACTTTTGAGGAAATATGTCTTAAAAGAATTCATAACCGAGGAAAAATGCAGCACGGTTTGGGATGAGTCAATAGTGACAATGGAATGATTAATGGTCTCCTCTCTGTTAATTCCTTTAGGCTTTTGATTAGGGTATATGTGTATCAGGGGTGTTAATTGGACGAAGCCGAGTAGCTCGGCTCGCCCGCAGTTGGACTCAGCTCAGCCCACCACGCCAGCCAGCTCACACTAGTGTGTGTGTCAAGCCGCGAGTTGACTTGCTGCATAAAAGTGGAGCTCGGCTCGCGCTTGTAGCTTGCTAGTGGTCTGGTGAGCGGCTCATCCCACTAAACACACCTAATATGTTTTGATAAGATTAAACATGGATTTTGTTGAGCCACTCTCTCGACTTCCCCTCCAATTGAAAGACAGACCCAAAAAGAAAACAGAAAAAACATGGAAGTATGTTAATTTTTTGTGAACTGTCGTGCAGAGTATATGATGGACATGGTTTAAGGTAGCCAAACTTGATTTTTACATAGATGGTAAGTTAGTGAAAACGCATTCTTCTGATGAAAATGAGGTACCAAATCCAAAATCGCTCAATAAAGTGGAAAAGTAAACAACTGTTTGATTGTTTTTTTTTTTGATAACCGTGGATGTCCGGGCCAACTTGCGCGCACTTCGACTAATCTCACGGGGCCCTAAAGTTTACAGCCGTTTCTCACCTCAGTGGCCCTGAAGGGACTCGAACTGATGAACCATGAGGGGATTCGAACTGGTGACCATTGGGGAGCAAACACAAGGCCTGACCAACTGAGCTACCCCTCAGGGTTACAACTGTTTGATTGTTGAGGTCAATATAGTGACTATTTATGGGTTGTACTCCTTTATTCAACCTTTTATTATACAATTGGGTCTTCCCTTGTGGAGCAGTCGATATGAGGCAAGTATAATCTTGTGTCAAGCGAGCACATAGATCTACTGAAGTAGCTCTAGACTTCTGGATAAGAGTAGATGTAACTGCAATTTCGTATCTACCTAATTAAGAAAACCCATCACTAATGTAGTCATTGGTTATGTTATTGCTCCCATATTCTGTAAGTAACATCGTCTCATTTCTTAAACAGCTTAATAAACCGTTATGCTTGTGTCTATACTTGATATTTCAACTGAAGTGATCATCTTGGTATTTGCCCAAACAAGGAAGCTTGACTCATAATCATGATTTATCAGCAAAAAGCTGTTCTTGAACTCAGGCACGTGAAATGCTTATATCTCTTTCTAGGCATTTCAGAGGATAAGCTTCAGCTTATGTCTTGAGTCGGAATTCAGGTTCTGGTTACGTCTGGAGAATGCATCTACATGCATCATCTTACTGGATTTCATGTTTCAAATACATGCACATTTTTCAAACCATTGAGATTGTATGTGAGAAGAATGTGAATGAAATGCTTATTTTTGTTAACTTCGATTCACAATGCACGATGTTATGAAACAGTTTCCTGTCTTTAGACTCAGAATCCCACAGAGCATTCTGTCGTGCAATTTGTTGGGGGGTAGGGGAACATCCAATATCCAAATGCAATATGATGGGCTTGGGGAACATCAAATGTCCAAATATCCCTTATTGTCAAAACTAGACTTAAACCAGGTATTAGATAAAGGTAAAGTTGAGTCCGTCTGTCAGGAGTTTTAAGCATGATCTATCACTCGTGCAGCAGCAAGGACCCAATTTGCAACTTTCCAAGGGTTAGATAATGGTAAATTTTTACTATAAATTGCAAACTACTACACAAGCTGCAACTTTGCCTGCTTCATGATATGCAAATAACAATTATTGAGAGTAATACTCAATTCTTACAATCTGAAAGAACCCTAAAAAAACCTTGATAACATTGCTAAGAGAATGTCACCAGCAATTGATAATAAACTTGCAACCATGATAAAAGTTCATATAACATCCTGTATATCTGGAGGTGTAGTTGTAAACAAAAGTAAACTTTCCACAACGGAGCAAAGAAATCGGTCGAAAAAGGAAAAAGGAAAGGAAAGGAAAAACTATTACGTTAAACAACAGACAAATTCTTCGAGATCCACCTCTTTTTGACGTTTTCAATTGCCTCCTCCCTCATCCTCATAAGCTCTCGGCAACGCTGCTGATACTGCAAATCAATTGCATCAAGCTCTAGCTTCAGGTCATAGCAGTGTTCTTTGTCGTCGTCTTTTTCAGTCAGTGACAAGGAAGATATGCTTATGCACATATCATTAGATAAACCATTCCATGAACCTGTGAAGGAGGTCCCTGAATTATTCGTATATTCAATCATTAAAGACTCGCCAGTGCTAACCTTGTGCTTGTCAACGTCATAAGCTGATCTCAAATCAATCTTATCTTTTGCATCTGAGGTTGATACCACGTGTTTGGAAGATGCACCGACTGATTCTCTAGTATCATTGACTTTTGATCCGGAGAACTGTGAAGAAACCGCTATCTCACTAGCCTCTCTGCCAGGAAAGATATTTGATCCATTGTCTTTGGCATGGGGTGCTAATACCTGATTACTCTGAAGCACAGCAGAAACCATGTAAGAACTATGAGCTCCACCCAAACTTCCAGAAGTTTTCCAGGCGGGTACAAGTCTTAAAATTAAGCAATCAATTAACTCGGCTATAAAGGCAATATCTTCACTCCACAAATCAAGTTGTTCTACCATCTCAGCAGCAATTGAAAGTGCCGTATCAGCATTAAGGTAAAATATGAAGTGAACATTCCTCACCCGACCTGCTAGAAATATTTCGAAAACTATATTATATTAGAAAGAGGGAAGATTACAATCAGTCAGAATACTTAGAGCAAGAGATCTTCAGCTGTATGGCAAATTACATACCAGACAAGTCAGCGATCCGCAAAGTTAAAGATATTGTATCATCATCGAACTTTTCCCCTTTTATGGTAAATTCATTTCTCTCACTATATCTCTGGAGTTCTACAGTAGAAAAAGTTCCAAACATACTCTGTGCACAAGTGCCAGCTGATAGCATTTTGTAATTAGGGTCCAGGTCCATGAAAGGCAAATCAGATTTTGGCAAGATTGTTGACTTGGGTGTAAAATCAGTTAGCTGCAGACGATCACACACTAAATCCTTTGGATCCTCGGCCAGGAATGGTTCTTTCAAGAGCTCCATAGCACTCAACCTCTGAGATGCAGGAACCAAACATTTTTCTATGAACTGCTTCACTTCAGGACACTTAACTTTATTCATAGCAGCAGGTTTTATGCTCTGCAGTAAATTAATTATTATGATAAATAAGAATCAACACTTCTATTAGATGTAGAAGATGCGTACTAAGATTTTTCTAAATGGCAAGAGTATAGCAGGTGGTCAATGAACTTACTGAAGTGACCTTCTTGTATATTTGTGCTTGATTTTTGCATTCACCATACGGGTATTCACACGTAACCAACTCTAACATGCACATTCCGAAAGAATAAATGTCGACCAGCTCATTATATTCCTCTTCATAAAGTTCTGGAGCCATGAACTCGGGAGTACCTATGAGAAAATCAAAAGAGCTGACAACTTTAGAGACGCGAGCTAAGCCCTTGTTTGGTCTCCATTTTCTAGTACTCATTTTTTCTTCAAACTCATTTTCAACCACAAATATCATTGGACCAACAATTTTATCAACTTTTCAACCACACATTTTATCAACTTTTCTCAAAATATACTAAAAATCTGTTTTTTATCCAAAGCATACATGAGCTAAATAACATAATCTCTCGACTAAGATAGACAATTACCAATAACACTTCGGGCAGTAGGTTGCTGCATTATTGTGGCCAATCCAAGATCTCCAATTTTAACTTCTCCATGGTTCCCATTAACAAAGATATTGTCACATTTTAAATCTCTATGAATAACAGGTGGACTGTGAGTGTGCAGATAATGTAAACCTCGAAGGATCTGCCTAGCCCAGTTCTTAATAGCCTTTAAATCAACGTTCTTATGCTTCTTACGGTACCTAATTCAAAAGGAAAAAAATAAAATAAAAAACATTTTCTTAGCAAGAGAAAGTAAAAATCACGCAAATGTGGCAACTCAAATAGAATGGGAACCAATACATTGAGACAAAACTTACTGCCTCAAACTTCCTGAGGTGAACAACTCAGTTATCATGTTAATAGTTTTGTTCTTGTCATCCACCCAAGAGGCATATGACCTTATTATGTTTTCGTGTTTCAGGGTCCTTAACAGGTGAACCTCAGAATACAACCTCTCCAAATGTTCAGGTGATTGCAGTACATCATCAATGCTCACTTGGTTCCAAGCAACTTCTATTCCATCAATTTCATCAAACCCCTTGTAGCTACAAAAGAGAGCAAGCAGAAGTAAATTTTGACAGGCAGATGGATACTCACACTTGTTGGATTAAACAATTCTAAAATGCGACAATTAAATAGCCTATAAGCAAAGAAACAGAAGATGGTCTAGGAAGCATACACATTCTTGAATGCTCCTCTCCCAAGGATTTCATTATACTGAAGAAAGAAACAGAAAATGGTAATAAACCATAACAACCCAATAAATTAAGCAATATGTCGAAATAAATAAAATAACAAGCCAGTAGTATGAATTAATTTTTCATACAAGCACGCGCATACATTAGTAGATATTTTATTGTAAAGCCGCAGGGGGACTTAACTTTTAAGAAGATGATTCATATTCTCCAAAGTTGCTATTGGATTACATACTCATCCATTTCTAAACTATTCAGAATTCAAGAAACATCACTAAGTAATTCTAGACATGAAAAGATACATTAAAATAAACTTTTTGGATTATGATAATAAAACACAATTAATGTCCATTCTAAAATTGAGCAGGCATGATGGTCCAATAGAGAAGATGCTTCCCAACATTATGCTTTCTGTAATTTTGAAACAAAAGAGAGATCATTACACATAATAAACTCACATATCAATACTATCCTTTTCATGGACAAATGTGCATATGAGTACATACTGATCATTCATATCTCATCAATGATTAACAAATATCTTCTGCTAAACAACAAGAAAGGCTGGCTATGGACTTACCGGCAAATAGTAACGGTTCAGAAAATAAAAACATTACATATTTAAAGCCCACTTACTGAAATTAAAGTAATCGGAAACGTCATAAAACATTATGGAAAGATTTCTACTAATTTACACCTAGCTTACACAATCTAATTCAACGAACAGACTCGAAAAATAAAACAAGAACACTAAACACTAATCCTTATTCCATAAAAATAAATAACCAAATCAACTAAAAATACAATGAACAGCAATGCAAGACAGCAAACTTAATTTATTTGTAAAAAGAATGTACCCGAATGTAACGCTTGTCTGGGGAAATTTCTACAACATCAGACTCATTAGGTTCCATCTTCGATTTCTCACTCCACCACACAATATAAAAACAATTTTATATCCAAAAAACTATATAATCCAGAAAAAAGAAAAAAAAATTTAAAACCTAATTGAACTGTACAAATATGATTCTAGTTAAAGAAGAATATTTTCAGAGAAGGCTTCACAAGCAATGGAAAATGTATCGATGCCCGACCCAAATTGGAATGGGCATCCAAACAAATTCACTTGCAGTGAATAAAAGGAAGAATTCGAAATCAAATTCTCTTTTCCTCCAATTACCCTAGCCATCTCATTTAATTCTTCAATCCCCGAAAATAAAAATAGAAAAGAAAAGCGACTGTAAAAATCAGAATAGATAAAAATGGACAAAAAAGAAATTAATTGGTACCAAGAACAAAGAATTAAGGCATGAGATTATGAAACCCTAGAAATCGAAACATTTTGACAATTGAAAACAGAAGAAATTCTTCCAAAAAACATACACAAAATTAATGGAAAATTAGGGATGAATTATCACTAAGAGAGGATTTTCGTTACGATTTTCTGAGGAAAGCATGGAATTTTTTTTCCGTAAATTGCAAATTAAAAGAGATTAGAATTGGATTGGCGTCAACAAAGCTCGAAAAGGAGTAGAATTATATAATTCAGAACTATTTTATATGTTATTTGTTTTAACAACCAAGCAATTAGGTGTCGTGGTGTAGTTGGTTATCACGTCAGTCTAACACACTGAAGGTCTCCGGTTCGAGTCCGGGCGACGCCATTTTTCCTAATGAATAAATTTTTATTTCTTATATTTTGTGTTTTCACCATTGTTTTGGGGGTTAATTACCCCAATAGTCACCGAACTTTAGCGAAAGTTTCCACTAGGTCACTGAACTTTAAAAATTATGTGGTTAGTCACTGAACTTTCGAAAGTCCAACCCCATTCGTCACTAAACTTTACAAAAAGTTTTCCAAATGGTTACTGAACTTTACAAAAGTTTCTCAGATGGTCACTGAGTCAGTGATTATCTGGGAAACTTTTTGTAAAGTTCAGTGACCCCGTAGAAATCTTTTGCTAAGTTCAGTGACTAATCACGTAATTTTTAAAGTTCAATGACCTGGTGGAAACTTTCGGTAAAGTTCGGTGAATATTGGGGTAATTATCCCTTGTTTTGGCGTTCTTCTTTTAATTTTTAACAAGTAACATTTTAGAGTAAAAAAAGACATTTAGCAATGTTTTTCACTTAAAATTATGCCATCCAATCCATTGCTATCCAATCTAGCGTGACATACCCATGATATTACGTTGCGCATGTCCCAAGAAAATCTAATTTCAAACATGGAGCATTTTCAGTGAGCCAACACCAAATTCTGCACAATTTTTAACCAAACTTACTCAAAGATATCAATAGAGGGAGCTATACGTTTCACTGCAATTTGTACATTTATTTATCGCATTTGTAAACTTCAATATGCAATTATGTCAAATATCAACAATGTGGGCACAGGCAGAATCTCGTTAATTGTATCATTGCTACATCTATCAGAAAAAACACACAACAATAGAAATCTACTACAATGTTTTCGTATTGGATTTACTAGATTTGGTCCACGTTCTTCTCATGAATTTGACTCCACGAAAAGGCTGGCCTGAGGATGTAATTTTGCCTCTTTTAGGGACAAAGAAAATTTGTCAGGGCCGTAGACAGTGCGAGGAAAGTTGGATACGAGGCTGTAACTCTCGACCTCTAAGCAACCCAAAGAATCAACATAGTCGTATAGTGTTTGTATTGTTGCAGTAGAATGAAACCTTCTTTCCTTGCGCTCTCCATTTGGAAAACGGACCAAAACCTAACAAATTGGAAAAGAACCATTAGCAATAATTTCATGCCAATTATTTCTTTTAAATTTGAATAGAAATGATCCATGGTTCAACGGAATATTAGACAGATATTTTACATCATATCAATCCACACCACAATGAGGTTACAAAGTAATACAAAGAAGCACTTCAAGTCATAGTATATCGATTTAAATTATTTATCGAGTGTTATTCACCTAAATCATCCTTGAATATAAATTTCATACTTCCCATGTTAAAGGTTAAAAAGAATGGTTATTTTCTGATAGTCTTAAATAAGTGAAATTAATATACAACTAAATACTTACTTGAGTAACATCCGGTCCTTTCTCAGGTTCTGCACCTAGAGATGCAGCTTTCTCTTCACGCATCTTAGCTATTGCAGCTTTTTTCTCAGCAGCTTCGCGTGAAGCTCTTTCCCGAGCCTCTTCCTCCTCTTTCCTTTTCCTCTCAGCTTCAACAGCTTCACGTTCCAACCGTTCTTGTTCTTCTTTTCTCTGACGTTCTCTAGCCTAATGTAGGACATATTGTTAAATAAATGTACTACTAAAAATAAAACAAAAATGTCGAGAGAATGAGGACACATAGTTGATGGCTATAGCCAAATAAATTGAAAAGCTACGTACTTGATCAGCTTCAAGTGCTGCTTGGTAGGCAGCATCCTGCTCCTCCCTCAAAAGCATGTTGTTTCTTCTTTCTTCAGCTTCAAGCCTGGATGAAACAAGAACAGGAGCACTTTCTTCAAGCACTCTCTGCAGTATAGTGAGCAGTTCTTCAGGAGATTTTGACCCCTCAACCTGCAAAATTAAAGCCAGCCAGGGAAACAAGTCAATATTATAATTAGCATACCATGACTATGTAATAGAATAAATTTCTTAAGGTTCCAAATAATTTAAGATACCTCCTCTTATCTTTTACTTTCTAATTTCTCGCACAAGATATACGTACAAATATATGAGAGAAATGTATATAATAAAGTTGGACAACACAGAATGTCTAAACAGTGACAAATTTTCATTCTCTTAATTTGCCTATTGCAACTTGCAAGGTTTAAGTGAATAATAAATTTAGATGAAAAATCCACCAGACAACATCCATCTAAGGATTCAAAGGTATCTAACAAATAATTACAGGATAAAGAATAAAGGATCAAATTAGTTGATCAGCTTTTAGACAACTTTTTCCATCATGCACCGTGACATTTGAGTTCCATGACAAGTCTTTTATATTGAACACCCTCATCAAGTATGGTCTTCACTTCAACACACACCAAGAAGCAAGAGGAATAACTGTTCTACACCTTACAGGTGATTAGTGCAAAATATATAATTGGGTTAACAAAATTACGAACAGGCATATATTGATGCTAAATCGGTAATCTTCAAGCCTCAAATTCAAACTTATACTATAAATCAACAAACATACAGATTAGGAATCTAAAGACTAAAAAATCAGTCCATGAGAATATACAAGTGGAGATGGAACGATAACTTCAGAAATGCCATCCAATTCCTCTTCTCAAAAGGGTCCAGAAGATGCAGTAAAGGAAACCTCTAAATGATACTATTGTAGCTATAAGCTCTGTAGCACACACTTCAATTAGGGTAGCGTGAGATGTCGGACACGAGTCGATATCGACACTTCTCGGACACTCTACCATAATTATTTTTCTTTTTATATTAAAAATATTATATATTGTTAATTCAAAATTATTAGCAAGTAACAAATATGTATTCATGTTTAAAAAAATTCAAGAAAAAAAATTAATAACAGGTATAAACTAAATTTATACTGTATAAATGAATAATTTTTAATAATTTAATCAACCTGTCGATGACGTGTCGTGTCTGTACTTTTTCTAGAAATAGCGTGTCGGCATATCCGACATGTATCGTGTCCGACACACGTGTCCGTGTCGGTGCATCATAGGTGATCGCTGTGATGCGAAGGTTACAACACGTTCTAACGTGTCGAATGTGGAAAAAGTATATGAAGCATTAGATGATGNCGTGTCGGTGTCGGTGCATCATAGGCTATAAGTTTCCAGACACTCGGCAATGCATACAAGATGGCCAGCATCCTCACAGGCTCCTTGCACATGAAAACACCAACTTATCCAAATCCTTTTACTCCAAAGACTATCAGCACAAAGAATGTATCCTAAAGGCTAGAAGCATTCCAGATGCAGAAAGAGGTGTACTTCAAAGATTTTCTGTTCTAAATCACTTTCCACGCAAAAACTGATCACACACCAACTTATACATACCCTTTTTCTCCTTCCAAGACTATCAGCAGTAACAATTTCTCTCCAGACATCGACGTGATATGATTTTTGATAA
>CAIGRO010012924.1:0-11488 GCA_903798355.1 Fraxinus baroniana
ATTTTCCACCCTACTAATCAAACGGACCCTCACATTAGTTATCATTGTTCACGATTATAATAATAATAATTATTATTTTAAACTTCAAAGTCCCAATAAGACTTTATAAAATTTAAACCTGAGCTCTGATATCAAACTGTAATGACCTAAATTTTTAAAGCTTAAATCGTAACTAAACATTTCATTCGATAATTAAATAAACATATCAAACAACCTAATGTGAAGGTTTTGGTTCTACCAATAATAAATAAAACATGTGGGAAACATATCCAAATAAAATATGTTCCAAATAACAAGATCCACATGATAATTAAACCAAAAAGATGCTGAAAAAAATAAATCTATAGTTATGTTACACCGGATTATTTATTTAGTTTCATAAATCCTAGCACCACGACTGCACCTCATCGCCCGCAACCAATGACCTATTCTAACCTGTGAGGAGTAGGGCAAAATGGTGAGTATATGAGAATACTTAATAGGACACGAATCAATTGTGCAATCCATAATAAAAGAATTAAAACATTTATCATAACATCATATCGTCATCATATCTTCAGAAACAGTAAGAGCTTAATACATATTATATCTTTGGTATCGGATGCCCATATCATACATATCATATCATATATTTAATTTTCATTAGTACAGTAATTCATCAATATGGAAAAATAACTTAAACGGGATAAAATCAATTGCACTTCGTTATCCTACATTGTTGGATTGCTTAAATTTGGAAGACAGAACTAAAAGAAATCATGTTCACTTAATTATTTCTACCTCTGCCGTGTCTTTGCAACACACACTGTGAGTTATACTATATATAACAAATTCTATAGAAAGTGGGGGTAAGGGGTATTGGACTTTGTTTAGAAAATGCCATGCTTCAAACAACATGTCTCTACCATGTAAAATGAAATATGTCAACTACTACTTTATGGACACGTGGCTGCTAGAGATTTTACAACAAAAATATAAGAATAATAAAATAAAAACTACTTGACAAGCTCTTCAACAACTCCTACCCACTACTTGGTTAGTTTCTTTCCACTACTATTTTAATTACTTAATTAGCCCATGTTTGAAACCCCTTTTTTGGCCAAAAATTAATTCTCCAATAGTGTTTTCAGACAAATCTTCCCAAAGTCAGTTATTGTGTCAGAATCCCAATTTTTTAGTCATTCTAGCCATTGTATTTTGTTTTCGGTTTTGTCCCCATTAGTAATTGCAACATCCATCATTTTGTTTCCAGTTTTGGATAGTGGTGTCAACGAGCCGAGCCCGAGCCGAAAAAAAAAAAGCTCGAACCGAGCCCGATCTTTTTTCTGTAAAAAAAATGAGGCTCGGCCCGAGCTTTTGGCTCAGGCCTTAGCGGGCCGAGCTGAGCCGAAACCGAGCCAGCTCAGTTTTTTGCTTTTTTATGTCTTTTTTTTTAATATATACTAATATATATATATATATATATATATACACACACACACACACACACACACATTTACACTAGCTGCGCAGCAGGTAGCGCTGCCTGCTGCGCAACTACAGCCTACAGGCTGCCTGCAAAGGCAGCCTGTGGCAACCGATTTTAATTTAATTTAATTTTTTTTATATATATTTATGGGACCGGCACAGGCTCGAGCCGACGCCCCAAAATGGGGCTTGGCTCGAGCCCGAGCCGAGCTCAGCTCGGGCTTTTTACGGGCCTAGCCCGAGCCGTGCAAGCCGCCGAACTTTTTTACCACCACTATCTATATCTACCAAGTGCAGAGCATATCTCGAAAGCTGCTCAAATTGTATCTCGTAATTATGAAGCAACATTTCCCCCAGTCTGAGCTGTAAAAACTCTAATTTCTTGAAAACTCTCAAAGCTTGTGGGAAATACTTTGCTATCACTTCATCCTTAAACTGCTCCCAAGTCAGGTTGCACTGATGCTCTTTAGTCCTAGTGTGTGAGACAAACTCCACCAGTGACTGGCTGCTCCAACAAATATAAACTCCATGCATAGTACATTCTATGCATCCGTACATGCAATGTATTGAAAAATGCGTTCCGGACCTCTAATCCACTCCTCAACAGTCGTTGGTGAGAACCTCCATCAAAAGTAGGAGGCTTGTACCTACAAAACTGCTCAACAACTAAGACAGCTCCATGGACAAACGGAGGTGCATTTTGCTGTGGTGGTGCATTTTGTTGTTGAGGTGCTTGATTCTGCTTGATCAACTCTTTTACTGCTCGCAATAAGTCTCGCACAAATTCGGGTGAGTAGGTAGTGCCTTTTCCTAAAAAATTAATATGAAGTCACTCGTCACATACCCGTACCAAATCTAACATGTTATACCCATATTCTCATAATGTATTATAAATTTAGCCAGGAAAAACATGCATGTCTTAAAATTTAAAAGTAGGCAATTTAAAAGATGTAAATTATACAAAATGTTTCAATAAATTCCTAGTCCTGCTCCTTTACATCCTTAGAGTCGTCGGATGTTTGCCCATTAGGGGTCGTTGAGTGCCACATTCTAACATATATATGAACTTTAAAGTTACTTCATCCTTAAATTTATATATCTTAAGAAAAATATTAATTTTTAACAGACGTAAGGAAACGACTAACAAAAAAATAATTATTAATGTATCATTAAAAACATGAAAGCTCAATATTTATATAATTGACATTCTTTTTTTTCCTTCTCTGCCATGTGCTGTTCACAATTTTAATTTTTCTTTTCACGTGAACATGTCACTGATCATGACATGAACAGTTACGTTCCCAAATATTTTTTTCTTCACTGTTCACCCATAAACAGTGACACACAATCGTTGTTCAAGTGAATAGTGACATTTGAACAGCGACATGCGTCACACCATTTTTTTTTCTTTTTCTTGGACATCTAGTTAGAAAAAAAAAGTGGGTTTCATTTGAAAAGTAAAAAGTATATCAAGTTTCAATGCTTAAAAACTGGCGACATATTTATCAACTATTAAGGTCAAGATAGTAGTGGAATTGATATTCTCAATGGCACCAGTTGTACTAGGAAAAAGGGACTGGAAAAAGTAAAAGACAGGTAAACCACTCAAGTCAGTTATCACTGTACATGATTATTATTATTATTATTATTATTATTATTATTATTATTATTATTATTATAAACTTAAAAATTCCAATAAGTCTACATAAAATTTAAACCTAGGCTCTGATACCAAACTGTAGTGATCCAAATTTTTAAAGTTTAAATCGTTACTAAACATTTCATTCGATAATTAAATGAAAATATCGAACAACCCAACGTGAAAGTTTTGGTTCTACCAATAACAAATAAAACTTGTAGGAAACATATCCAAATAAAATACGATCCAAATAACAAAATCCACGTGATAAATAAACCAAAATAATGCTGAAAAAATAAATCTATAGTCACGTTACTCCGGATTATTTATTTAGTTCCATAAATCCTTGCACCATGACTGTACCTCATCGCCCGTCAACCAACAACATGTTCTAACCTATGAGGGGTAGGGAAAAAGCGTATGTAAATGGGAATACTCAATAGGACACGAATTAATAGTGCAATCCCGAATAAAAGCTTTAAAATATGTTTCAAAATATCATACCGTCATCTCGGTAAGAGCTCAATACATATCATATCTTTGGTACCGGATGACCATATCATACATATCATATCATATCTTTAATTTTCGTAAGTACAATAGTTCATCAATATGGATAAATAATTTCAATGAGATAAAATTAACCACACCTCATTATCCTACCTTGTTGGATTTCTTAAATTTGGAAGATAAAACTAAAAGAAATCACGTTCACTTAATTCTCTCTGCCTCTGCCCTTTTTTTTTTACAACATAAAGTGTAGAAAAGTTATTGCCTTCATGAATTATGTTATATAACAACTCTATAGAAAGTGGGGATAAGGGTATTGGACTTCACGTACAAAATATGATGCTTCAAGCAACACATCTCTATCATGTAAAATGAAATATCTCAACAACTTTATGGACACGTGGCTGCTAGAGATTTTACAACAAAAATATAAGAATAACAAAATAAAAATAATTGATAACCTCTTCAACAACTCCTATCCACATGGTTGTACCATAATACAAAATCTTTATATAATAAAAAAAAGATTAATTAACAACTTACCAATTCTACACATGTCACCCATATATTCTAAACTCATTATTAACTTAACTAAATTACATTTTAAGGCAATATCTTTTGACCTCGATAACTTGGGCCTCGCTTATTTGAATTATCTTTTTCTTCGAGCATAATATGCATAATTAGTTACAAATCCAACAAGCCCAAAATCCATCTACTTATCATTGTTCCATCAATATCTAAATATTTGACGTATGTATGTATGTATCACTTTAGTCCCCAACTTTCCAAAATATTAAAAACATAGTATATAAAATAAATAATTCTATTTTATGAAAAAATTTCGGGACTTTACAATTTTCCCTCCTTAAAATATTTTCGTCCTCAAAAATTTACATTGGCTAATCAAATAGTTTTGGATACTTGATTTTAAGTTCCTCTTCCTTGTCCCAAGTTGACTCGTTAAGTCCATAATTTTGTCATTGAACATTGACAAAGGACACTTCTCTATGTCTGAGTTGATGCACTTTCTATCCAAAATCATCATCGGAATTTCTTCTTATGATAAGTCTTTTTATACCCCCCCTCCAAATGTCTGATAAACCACCATATTATTGGGATCATGAACATATTTTCTTAGCATCGAAACAAGGAACACGTTATGAACTGCTGCGAGTTTAGGTGGTAAGACAAGTCGATAAGCTACAACACCAATCCTTTCAAGAATTTTGAAATGACCAATAAATCATGGTCTCAACTTTCCATTCTTACCAAATCTCAATACACCCTTCATTGGTGTTACTTTCAAAACAACTTTATCACCAACTTGAAATTCCAAATCCTTTCTTTTACCATCAGCATAACTTTTTCGTCGGTCTTATGCAATCAGCATAACTTTTTCGTTGGTCTTATGCTGTTTTTATTCTTTTCTCTACGATTATCAACCACCTCAACTATTCGTTCAATAATTTCAGGACCCAAAATTCTATTCTCTCCGACCTCATCCTAATGGATAACAGATCTATACTTTTTCCCTTAAAGAGCTTAATATAGGATCATGCATATAGTACCTGTAAGCTATCGTTGTAAGCAAACTCCACTGACGGCAGATGTGCCTTGACTTGCTGACAGACAATATATTTATCTACAAACAGACCAATTCCTCTCTTCATCTTTTTCTACCAAAATGTATTATGGAGATCTCGAAACATTTTCGTACTGTCAGGATGTGCAGCATACAGGGTGGAATGAGCCTATTTCAATATCTCGTTTCTTATACTTTCATATTTAGGTACACAAAACCTTCATATAAAAGTCAGCACATTATCTGTAGATACTTCAAACCCTATACGTTTGTTTAAACTAACATCAGCTTTAATTTTATTTAGGAATGGATCCCTATCATGTGCTTCCTTCATTCGATCCTAAAGAGTATGTTGAATCATAAATGCTTTTATTCTTGTTGTAGCTTAAGTTGGTGGCGTGACGATTTCCAATCTCAATTTCTCAAAGTCCTTTGCCAAGTGTTCCTACACCATGGGTAAAACTACTAACCGCGATCCTGTCTTCCTACTTAAAGCATCACGACTACATTAGCCTTACCCGAAAAGTAAAGAATTGTACAATCGTAATCTTTCACTATCTCTAACAATCTCATCTATCTCATATTCAGTTCTTTCTATGTGAAGAAGTATTTGAGACTCTTATGGTCCGTATAGATTTCACACTTCACTCCGTACAGATAATGACGCCACATTTTTAAAGCGTGAACTACTGCTCCAAGTTCCAAGTCCTGTGTAGGATAATTCTGTTCATACTGCTTCAATTGTCTCGAGGTGTAAGCAACCACCGTTCCATGTTGCATCAGATGACAGCTCAAACCCTACTTTAGACATTGCTATAAATTACAAACCCATCAGAACATTCAGGTATCATTAATACAGGAGCCGAAACTAATCTCTGCTTAAGTTTCAAGTACTACTCGAAGTTGTGCTTCATACTGCTTCTTATCTTTATAGTACATGAGTATGTCATCAATAAATACTATGACAAATTGGTCTAATTACTGATGGAACACCCGGTTCATTAGATCCTTAAATACAGTTGGAGCATTGCTCAAATCAAAGGGCGTGATAGTGAATTCATAATGTTCGTAACGAGTCCTAAAAGTAGTTTTCGGTATAATGCTTGCCTTAACCTTCAGCTGATGATACCCCAACCTTAAGTCAATTTTTGAAATCACTGTCGCACCTTTTAACTAATCGAATAAATCTTCTATTCTTGGAAGTGGGTATCTATTTTTGATAGTTAGATTGTTCAACTCTCATTAGTCAATCCACATCCTCATACTCCCATTTGTCTTTTTTACAAAAAGTACTGAAGCACCCCAAGGAGATATACTCGATCAAATTAAACATTTTCCCAGCAACTCCTCCAACTGTAATTTCAATTCTTGAAGTTCTTTTGGTGCCATTTGGTACGGAGCCTTAGAAATTGGTATCACATCAAGAACCAAGTCAATTGTAAATTCCACTTGCCTATCTTGTGGAATGCCTCGAAAATCTTTTGGGAATATGTCTGCAAAGTCTAAATATTCCTGACATGACTCATTTCTCAGCATATTCTCCGCTTGTAAAGCGGATACAATGTGAGGTAGAGACTTGAACCTTGTACTAAAGAAATTGAACTCTTCATCTCCTAGTTTGTGAAACAATACTTCTTTCTTGTGACATCGAATGGTCGTATGATTGAGTCACAATCAGTCCATGCAGTCCATGCCTAGAATAACGACGAAGTCTTTCAACACTAAAAGGTATAAATCTACAAGCAGTAGCAGTACCTTTTTGTCAATCTCTAACTTCGTAGCTTTAGTCATCTAATTTGTGCAAAGAGATCTTCCAGAAGGGATGCTAACTTCTAATTCGTTATTCGCTTTCATACATGCAAATTTAGACCTAGAAATGAATGATGTAGAGATAAAAGAATTTGTAGCCCCATAGTCAAAAAGTATGTAAGTAGGTACAACAGATAATAATAGAATACATGCTATCACTTTCAAATCCTACTATGGCTCATGCTGATTTAGTGCAAAAACTCGAGCCTTTTTTTTTGTTCTTATCCTGATCATCATCCTTCTTCTTTGGAGGCTCAGTATGGTTTAGAGCAATGTATCCCGGTTTACCACATTGAAAACACTTGTTCTTCCCAACCAAGCATTCACCCATGTGGAGTTTATTACACTTATGACAAGATATAATACTCTCACTCATCTCACCGATACAAACTCCTCTGCTTGGTCTTTTATTCTACCAGTTACGTCAGTTCTTGTTCTAATCATTCCACTTTTTCTTTCCTAATGACTCCTTGCCCTGCTGGGCATACTACTCAAATGTAGTCCTTTGATATGAAATAACATGAGTCCTCTCCAACATTTTACGATATGAAGTGAAACAACGAGACATGACGATCGTGCTAATCTCCGGGCGTAGTGCATTTTATAACCTCCCGATCTTCTTAACTTTTATATCTACCAAGTGCAAAGCATATCTTGAGAGCTACTGAAACTATCTCTCGTAATCAATAAGTACCATTCCTCATATCTGAGCTGTAGAAACTCTGATTCCTTGAAATCTCTCAAAACCTATGAGAAATATTTTGTCATCACTTCATCCTTAAACTACTCCTTGTGCTGCTGTTCTTTGGTCCTAGTGCGTGAGATAGGCTCCCACCTGTGATTGGCTACTCCAACAAACATAAACTCCACACATAGTATCTTTTGTGCATCCATACAAGCAATGTGTCGAAAGATGCATTTCAAGCCTATAATACATTCCTCAACAGCCAGTGGGTCAGAACTTCCGTCAAAAGTATGAGGCTTGTACCTATGAAACTGCTCAACCACTGAGACACCTCCATGTACAAATGGAGGTACATTTTGCTGTGGCGGTGCATTTTGTGATTGAGGTGCTTGATTCTACTTGCTCAACTCTTGTACTGCTCGCAACAAGTCGTGCATCAAATTCGTATGGGTCGATGGTGCCATTTTCTAAAAAATTAATATTAAGCCACTCATCACATACCCATACCAAGTTTATCATGTTATACACATATAGGAAAAACATGCATGCCTTAAAATTTAAAAGTAGGCAATTTAAAGATGTAAATTATACAAAATGTTTGAATAGATTCATCTTCTTACCCATTTACATAACTTAGAGTCATCGGAGGGTGGCCGATAAATGGTCATTGAGTGCCAAAGATCTTTCATATTCTTACATATTTATGAACGTTAAATTTACTTCATCCTTAAATTCATATTTCTTAATAAGGATATAATTTTTTTGACAAACGTTATGTAAGGAAACGACTAACAAATAAACAATTATTAATGTACCATTTAAAACATGAAAGCTTAATATTAATATATATAACATCATCATTTAATAAAAAAAAATAAAATTCCTTCTCTATCACTGTTCACGGCTTCATTGTTCACCCATATCAAGTTTCAATGCTAAAAAACTAGCGACATATTTATCAACTGTTAAGGTCAAGATAGCAGTGGAACTAATATTCTCAATGCACCAGTTGTACTCGGAAAAAGGGACTGGAAAAAGTAAAAGTCGAATAAACCACTCTGGTCAGGTATCACTATTCACAATTATTGTTGTTATTATTATTATTTTAAACTTTAAAGTCTCAATGGGTCTACATAAAATTTAAACCTAGGTTCTAGTATCAAACTGTAATGACCCAAATTTTAAAGTTTAAATCGTTACCAAACATTTTCATTCGATAATTAAATGAAAATATCAAACAACCCAACGTGAAAATTTTGGTTCTACCAATGATAAATAAAACATCTAGGAAACATATCCAAATAAAATACGTTCCAAATAACAAGATCCATGTGATAAATAAACCAAAATAATGCTAAAAAAAAAATCCATAGTTACGTTACACCGCATTATTTATTTAGTTCCATAAATCTTGGTTTCTTGTAGATTATTATACTATAATTAATATTCCTCGATGTAATAAAATTCTATATATAGGCTTCAACATAATTGAAAAATAGAACAAATTGAGCAAAAAAAGAAAGAAAAAGATCAAATAGCTAGCAAGAAGATCGAAAAAGTGAATGGCTTCCAAACTCTTGAAAATCATCTCCATCTTCTTCCTCTTGATTTCCATGTTCTCAGTGCAAGTTCTCTCGGTAGTGGAAGAGTGCGGTGAGGAAGAAGAAAACGGCTGCGTGGACAGGAAGAAAGCCCTGCCACTCAAAATTATAGCCATTGTATCCATTCTTGTCACAAGCATGATTGGAGTGAGCTTACCCCTCGTAACGCGCTCAATTCCGGCCCTCAGTCCGGAAGGAAACATTTTTGTGATTGTTAAATGTTTCGCCGGAGGTATCATTTTGGGTACTGGGTTCATGCATGTTTTACCAGATTCATTCGACATGTTGTCGTCCAGCTGCTTGAAGGAAAATCCATGGCACAAGTTCCCTTTCAGCGGATTTGTTGCCATGTTGTCTGCCATAATTACATTGATGATAGACTCAATGGCAACCAGTATATACACTAGCAAAAACATAAATGCAGGTCTTCCTAAGTCTCAAGGTGATCAAGAGATGGCTGTAGTGAATAATGGGCATTCTCATGGCCACCACTATGGATCCAAACTTGATGTTGATGGTTCACAACTTCTCCGTTATCGCGTAATTGCCATGGTAAGTAATTTTTTAAATCTCTCTCTATACATACATACATATATATATGGAATTGATATTCTAAGCAACGAATCAGGTGCCATCACCTACTGTAGTGTGCTATCTCACCCACGTGCTTAGCCTAAGTTAAGTAAAGCTAAGCAATACATGCAGCATGCATTAATTTGTACATTAACAAATCATTTTAAGTCAAACCGAGAATGTAGATAAAATAAAATAAAATTACTGGAAAAGAATCAAATTTTGGTTTATTATTAAATGAATTCTTGCCCTTTCAACACTAATTAAAAAAAGGACCAAAGAGGAATAAGATTACATATTCTATTATTATCATTTGTCATATTGATTTTTTTCCCTCTAATATTCAAGTGATTTGGAGCATTAGAAAATTTCTTAGGGAGGTCCATAAAATAGTATTAATAATAATAAATATATTAAATAATCACAACTGAATTTCCGTTGATAATAAATAAATAAATAAATATATATATATATATATATAATTGTCGATGATTGTGATAAAAATCAACATGTGATGGTGATTAAAAATATAATCTTTGATAAGAAACCCACCTCTTACAACAAATACTGATGGTCAGGTCATCGAAAATTAGTGACAACTGACAATGCTCTACTATTGATCATTGATGGAGAAGCTTTTGGTGTGGCTGATGATTCTTTCCTTAATTTTTAATAATTAATTCAGTAATTTGAGACATCTTTTTATATTGTTTATTTATGATCTTATAATTGAAAAGTTATTTTCTAACCTTTATTACTTTTGTTGATTTGAAATAATATTGCTTATAACCGAAGCATACATTTGACACTGATTATTGATGTAAAATTTGTTGACGATGTCATTAGAAATCATCGACAATGCTCGGCTGTTAATCATTTGTGGAGAAGATTTTGGTGTTGTGGACAAATTCTTCCTTAAATTTTTTATTTTTAATAACTATTTAATGATTTGAGATATCATTTCATACTTTTATTCATAATTTTATTGACGAATATGTTATTTTTAAAATTTTTATTGTTGTCGGTAATTCTCATAAAATTCAATATTTGTTGATTATTTGAAAAAAAGAAAAAAGAAAAAAAACCTATTAACATCAATACAAATCCAATATAACTGATGTATTGTCGTCAATCATTATTAACGACTACTGTATGCCTCCATGTTATATATAGAATGCAATTTATTTATTTTTATAATTAAGGAAATAAAATAATTAATACTAGCTAGGTGAATTATTTTTACAGGTTTTGGAGTTGGGAATCATTGTCCATTCAGTTGTGATAGGGCTTTCTCTTGGAGCCTCGAACAACACTTGCACAATCAAAGGACTTGTAGCTGCACTTTGTTTCCACCAAATGTTTGAAGGAATGGGACTTGGTGGTTGCATTCTTCAGGTTAATCATATATATTTATACATGAACCCATTTTTCCATAAAGCTATGAAATGAAAATAATTGCTTATTTTCAAGACTTAAACGTGTGTTTGAGTCACATTATTTTAGAAGAATGTATTTTGGAATAGTAGATTGATGAAGAATGTGTGGTTGAAAAAGAAGAAAAAATGATTGATGTGATGGAACATATTATTTTATTGAAGAATGTGTAATTGAAAATGAGT
>CAIGRO010012935.1:0-11448 GCA_903798355.1 Fraxinus baroniana
GGAGATATTATCCTACACTTATAAATCCATCATATTTCCCATGTCTAGCTGATGTGGGACTTCTTTTGCTCCCAACAAGAACGAAAATAAGTAATTCTTGTTTTTCTTTACAAAACATTGATACTGCTTCCAAACATGCTCTGTGAGTTATGCTATTATCTTTTATATATCTCGTGTTTGGTTTATATTAAAATCTACTGAAATTTTCAAGTTAAAAGTCGATTATTTTTAACCATATATTTTATGAGACTCACAATTTTTTAACTACATATTTCATCAATTTTTATTTAAATTTATTACGAATTTGATTGATTTTAAATTACGCCCAACATGGGGCATAATTTAATATTTGGTGCGAAGAGATCAAGGGTAATGTGACAAAGCTTATGATAAAAGTTATGAATTCATAAAATGTGTAGTTAAAATAGAAGTTCGATCGGCTGAAAAGTTGATAAAATTTTATCAAACAAGCACTAAGTCCCTGTTTGGTTTATAAAAATATTTTTTTATCAGATTTTGATAGAAGTTTATAGAACGTGTGATTGAAAATTGTGGGGATCTCGTGAAATATGTAATTAGAATTAATTTTGAATTTTGACTTAGATTTTATCTAGCTTTTTAGTGGAACCAAACCACCTTTTTTTTTTTTATGTTTTGATAAGTGAAAGTAGCCCAATGAGCCAAACATTTTAGAGGAAATTACACAAATACAGGTGTTTAAATATCACATTTTAAAAATCAAATTTGATAAAAAAATAAAAAATAAAAAATCAGGTATCAATTTAAACTTTTTAATATCTTAAAATTAAATTAACTCCACCCACCCAAACCCTAATTATTCTTCACTCTTCATTCTTTCTTCTTCAACCGATTTTCACTATTCTCTCTATATCTCTCCTTTCTCTCTCTCTCTCTTCTTTTCTCTCCGTATCTCTCTTCGAACGCCGACGATCGGCAATGAAGGAGTTGTGTTGGCCGGCGACGCTACGGTATCAAGGGCTGCTGAGAGTTCTCAGCGACGTCACCGACCGATGCTACTTTGATCGGCAACGTCGCGACGCAGCAGCCAGCCGCCGCCGCCGACTCCTTAGACATGCTCAATATGCTGGTCGATTCCTCTCCTCAAGACTACCCTAACCATGGTCGCCAATCAACAAATAACCATCCCCATCAAAATCTACAAGACTCGTTCATGCAATCGGTAACTGCGCAACTTTCTGTTGATGATTCCGGTGCCGATGGTATGGTGGTGGACGCTTTTTTTGTTGTTGGTGGTTGTGTTGGTGTGGTACAGGCGGCAATAATGTTATGGTGGTCATTCATTTTTCTTGTTATTGGCGGTGGTTATGGTGGTTTTGTGGCGGGGTGTGATAGTATTTGTGACCAACTATTTGGTTGATATGTGACCAAGTATTGGTGGTGGATCTAGATCGGGGATGAGGTGTTTGGTGTATGTGACCAACATTTTTGTGGTGGTGGTGTGTGGTGTTGTTTTGACGATGGTGGCAGTAGTGACTGGTGGTATGTGCACGGTGTTGCTAGTGCGCAGTGGTGATGGTGGTATTGCAAAATTGGTGGTCGCGATAGCGGTGATGACTGGTGGTGGCGATGACAGTGGTGATATGATGTTTTTGTTTGTAGTGTATTGGATCTAGTGGTGGCAGCGTTGTTGGTGGTGGTGTTATGGTAGCGATGGTGGGATATTGTTTGTGACCAACTATTTAGTTGGTCTGTGACCAAGTATTGGTGGTAGATCGGGATCAGGGGTGGGGTTTTTGGGTGTATGTGACCAACTATTTCGTTCACTTTAAAATGTGACTTTAAAATTCGATAATTTGTAATTAAAAAATAATTTGTGATCAACAAATTTGAAAATGTGTGACCGATAAATAAAACTTGACTTATAATTTTTTGATATGTGACCAATGAAATAAATTGGATATATAAAATTTTTGATTTGTGATCTCGAAATAATTTGTGACAATTAATTTGATAGTATGTGACAAAAAAATTGTGACTCATGAGCATGCATCTGTGACGATGAATTATATAATTGTGATTTTAATATATTTTATTAATTAACAAATACCTGATTTTTGCATCTTTAAACTTAAAGGCATGAGTTTTGAATTTGGGAAACTGATATCTAATTTGTGAACTTTTCCATTTTAGAGGAAATTACACAAATCTAGGTGTTTATATATCACATTTCAAAAATCAAATTTGATAAAAAAAGAAAAAAAAAAAACTCAAAAATTAAGTGTCAATTTAAACTTTTTAATATCTTAAAATTAAATTAACTCAATCCACCCAAACCCTAATTATTTTTCACTCTTCATTCTCTCTTCTTCAGCCGATTTTCACTCTTCTCTCTACATCTCTCCCTTTTCTCTCTTCTTTTTTCTTTCCCTATCTCTTCGAACGCCGACGAATGATAATGAAGGAGTTGTGTCGGTCGGCGATGCTGCACGAGGGCTGTTGAGAGTTTTCAGCAGCGTCGTCGACTGAAGCTGCTTTGAACGACAGCATCACGACGCTGCAGTCAACGCCGACGACTCCTCACGACATGCTCAATATACTGGCCGATTCATCTCCTTAAGACCCACCCTAACCATGGTCGCCAATCAACAAATAACCATCCCCATCAAAATCTGCAAGCCTCGTTCACACAACTAGTAATTGCATAACTTTCTGTTGATGATTCCGGCGCCGATGTTGTAGTGGTGGACCTTTTTTTTGTNAAATAACCATCCCCATCAAAATCTGCAAGCCTCGTTCACACAACTAGTAATTGCATAACTTTCTGTTGATGATTCCGGCGCCGATGTTGTAGTGGTGGACCTTTTTTTTGTTGTTGGTGGTCATTTTTTTTGTTCTTGGTGGTGGGGTTGTGGTGGGTGTGGGATAGTATTTGTGACCAACTATTTGGTAGATATGTGATCGAGTATTGGTGGTGGATCTAGATTGGGGGTGAGGTGTTTGGTGTATGTGACCAACTTTTTGTGGTGGTGGTGTGTGGTGGTGTTTTGGCTGTGGTAGCGGTAGTGACTGTTGGTATGTGCATGGTGTTGCTAGTGCGCTCTGGTGATGGTGGTATTACAAAAAATGGTGGCGGCGGTAGTGGTGGTGACTGGTGGTGGCAATGACAGTAGTGGTTATGATATTTTTGTTGGTAGTGTATTAGATCTAGTGGTGGCAGCGTTATTGGTTGTGGCGTTATGGGCTGTTGTGGTGGTGGCGATGGTGGGATACTGTTTGTGACCAACTATTTGGTTGGTCCGTGACCAAGTGTTGGTGGTGGATCGGGATCAGGGGTGGGGTTTTTGGGTGTATGTGACCAATTATTTCGTTCATTGTGACTAACTATTAAAATGTGACTTTAAAATTCGATAATTTGTGAATAAAAAATAATCCGTGATCAACAAATTTGAAAATGTGTGACCTATAAATATAACGTGACTTATAATTTTTTGATCTGTGACTAATGCAATAAATTGGATTTATAAAAAAATTTATTTGTGACCTCGAAATAATCTGTGACGATTAATTTGATAGCATGTGACAAAAAATGAATTGTGACACATGAGCATGCATATGTGACCATCAATTATATAATTGTGATTTTAATATATTTAATTAATTAATACCTGATTTTTGTATTTTTTTTTTAACTTAAGGTCCGAGTTTTGAATTTGGGAAAGAGAAAACTTCATAATTAAGAGGTTTTTCAAATTTAAGAGATAAGGTTTAAAATTTAAAATTTAATTTTTTTTTTGAATTTTATTTATAAATTAATTAATTAAACATATATTTTATTAATTAAATATATTAAAGTCACAATTCCATATAATTTGGTCACAAATTCTATATAATTGGTCACCAATCACAAATTTTACATATCACAAATTATTTTACGGTCACAATTCAAAAATTTTATAGGTCACAATTTGTTTATCGGTCACAAATAAACAATTAAAATGTCAAATTATTTTATAGTCACAATTCAAAATTTTATGTCACAATTTGTCCATTGGTCACAAATCAAAAATTTATAAGTTACAAATTAATTTATGGTCACAAATTATTTTACGGTCACAATTCAAAATTTTTAAAGGCTACAATTTGTTCATCGGTCACAAATCAAAAAATCTATACGTCACAATTTATTCTTCTGTCACAAATCACAAATATTATAAGTCACAATTTAGTAAATTGTCAAATTATCGATCACAAATTAACAATTTTTTAGGCTATACATTATTTATTGGTCACAATTTACATTTTTCATTGGTCATGTATTGTTTATTGGTTACAGATCAAGTAATTAAATAGTCACGGTTAATCAAATAATTTGTGACCACACCAACTTTCACGACGCCACCTCACAACTGCCTCAGCAGCACAATCGCAGCCGCCACCAACACCACCTCACCAGCACCGCCATTTGTGACCACGACCACGACCACGACCACCATCACGACATCTTCACCATTACTTAACTACCATAACTAGCACCACCTCACCACCAACAAATCAAATCTAAAATCGCCAACACCTCCACAACCGCCATTCCTCACAACCATCTTTTGTCGTGTCTTTTGCCGTCACCAATCTCAAACCACCGCCTATTCCCCTCTTCCATCGATCGACTTACCGCACATCGTCGGCCACCATAATTTCATCATCACCTCTCCAAATCAACAAACAAACTACTGATAGCCACAACACATCGTCTCTCCTTCACTGCCATTTTTTCTATCTCTCACCTCTCACTGCGATTCGCCACCTCCGGCCACATCAACACACACCAAGTGTCATCGACACTTTCTCTACCACAACCACCTCACACACCATAACCACCACCACATACGCAGTGGAAGAGATACAGCCACAAGCCATTGATGGAGATCTCGCAGCGGCGGTGACACTCTACTGCGCACGGCGACGTTGCTGAGTCGAGCGTCTCCATTGATGATGTGCGTGGCGGGAAAGAGAGAGGAGATGAAGGGTTTTGAATCTCCGCCGCCCATTTGCCCCATGGCCGTTGATGATGTGCACAGAGGCGAACCTCCTGAAATTACTCCGTCGCTAACACCAACCAGTCACCACAAACACGACCTGCTGCCCCTTCTACGTCGTCCCTTCAACGCCGCCAGAGATAAGAGAGAGAAGGAGTCGAAACTGGAACGAGAAAGAAACTAGCTTTATAATATTATTTTTAAAATTGAAAGATGCAAAATTATCTGATTATTTAAATCTGAATATTTTAAATTCTGATTTTTGTGTAATTTCCACTTTAATAAATCATTACTTCATAGAGAAGTAACTCCAACTTGACTTGGACCCCGTTTTCTTTATCTTTTGTTTTGTGGATCTGAAACATTCCAATTACGTTACGCAAAATTAAAGAGAGATAGCTTGCAGCTGTATGGGTACTCACGAAGAAGAGAGATTGCTCTTGGAACAGGGATTTGTAGAGGTCTTTTTTCATCCTTTCATTGCATATTGATATTGTTGACGGATAAAATTATTTTCTTGTGTTTTTTTTTCATCCTTTCATTGACGGATAAAAAAATAATGTTTTGAATAGTGATTTTTAGAAAAATGTGTGTTTAAAAAGTAGGAAAAAGTTGTAGGTTTACGTGCATCATATTTTATTGAATTAATGTGGGGTTAAAACTGAGTATTTAGAAGAAAAAAAAAAGTTTTTAAATAATGGTGGTCAAAGAGAACCTTATTGAAGTAAATCCATTTTAATACACAGTTTACATCTTTTGCCTGTAAATCAAGATCTTTGCAATGGCCTACCCGTGCAAGCGCAGTGGAAGCACAAATTTGGTGTCCGAAAATATGAGCCATTTGATTAGTTGGTTAAAGATTTAGGAAAATGAAAGCTTGTAAGAGTCTTTATTCTGAGAAGACACTACTGGAGTTTTTGTAGCTAGGAAAATTTTAAAGTAATTGCGTGAAATTGAATCATTATTGTGATGCAATGGTTGTCGAAGTGTTGCCGCTGGAAGGTTTTCGACAACCATTGCTGATAAATCAATAAGGGGTTGATTGACAAAGATTCTGATAGAATTTTTAGCATATATTTTGATTAAAATTGATGAAAGATGTGGTTGAAAAGTTAATAAAAGTTTTGGGTCCCTTGAAATGAATCTGACGTCGACTTTTTAATCTATCCCAAACAAGCACTAAATTTAGTTATGACCAAATAGTCTAAAAGCTGCAGCTTCTCATCTGACATTATTTTGCATATGAACTAGAGATAAAGATAAATGATTGATGTCCAACAATACTCATCCTTCTATTTTGTCTCTCCGTTTCTTCTGGTTTTCTTCATTTCTTCCAAATCACTTCTGTGCTTTCCAGAGCAGTAGTGCAATAAGAAGCTTTTTTATAGTAAGCCTACAGCTCATGGATGAATTAGGCCAGATTTCGTACTTCTCACTTCTGCTAGATTAGTTGTATTTGAGGTTGTTTCTTCAAAATGTTCAGTTAACTCAATCTAATGAAACTGACTTTTCACTGTGCAACTTGGATTTGCACTCTGTGCATTTGGCTAGCAAGTAGCATATCATGCCAAAAGTCATGCTTTACATCAGATTATTGAGTTTAGAGTTCCACTGAAAGAAAAAGATTCATTCACCAATCATCAGTTATGTTTATAAACTTTGTGAGAATGCTTTAGCAGATGGTTGTTTTTCTGGAAAATTCTCATTTTGTCTTATGGAGATAGGGCTTTCACTTAATTCTTTCCCCCCTAAACTTACCAGGGAACCTCTACCTGAACAACGCAACTAGATCATTAGTATTTACCTACCCACTTATAATATTAAGATCACATCACTCTTATTAAAAATATCCTCTTTAGGTTAACTCAAAATATGACCCAATCATGTAGATCATTCTCCCCTATCTTATTCTCGATTGGCACTACCTCTAGTTATTGGCATGTATTTTTATTTCTTATCTTGTCCATTTTAGTTTGAGTGTTTGACAACATAATTATCTTTGTATCCTCTTTCTGCTTCGTTCATCTGATGGAAAATTTCTCATTTAACATTCCAACGTTCAGTAAAATAGCATAGCAAGTCTAATGACTATTGTGTAGAACTGTCAGTTTAACTTTGTAGGGATGTTCATATGACACGGAATTCAAGTGACGCTTTCCATTTCATAACCTGTTTTAATCATATGTATGATATCTATTTTTATTCATCTTTCCTTATTAATAATCGAACCTAAGTACCTAATACCTAGGCATATGCTTTTTCTCATGGAAGAGTTTGAATCAATTGCAATTATGGTACAAGAGCTTGATTACATTCTTTTACAGTTATTTCTTCTAGACAAAAATTACACTGAGGGGAGTAATAATATTGTATATTCTGATTTTTGGACAACAATGCATGTTCCTACCTCGATAGAGTCTTGGATTGAATATTGGAGGATGTTTATGTCATTTATCTTTTAGGTTCTGTGGTCTTATGCATGACTTTTTCAAGCTGAAGTAAGTCCTTAGAGAGCAACACAAGTTCATAGAAATTTTTTCTAATGTCTATCAAATCACGTCACATAAGTCTGCACTCTTGCATGGTTCAACCCCATAAGGAATTTTTGCACTGAAACACTATTGATCAAAAGATTAATCAGCGTAAAGTCATTTCCCTATGTAAATGCTCTTGGATGCAGACACACACCTACACAGAGAAACTCTTAACGTTATGAATTTTGCATATTGTTACTTTAATGGTAGTTGTCTTTGGCTATTTTTCATTTCTTATATATTTTAGGTTCCCATTAGGTTTCTGCTTTCTCACATGTTCTGTATTTTTTAGAATGAAAGAAACGAACTCTACACTGGAGATGGTTCTGTTGACCTTAAGGGGAACCCTGTTCTAAAAAGAAACACTGGAAATTGGAGAGCATGCCCTTTTATTCTTGGTATCTACCCTATAATTTTTCCTTTTAGGCATATGTGCACATTTGATTGCTAATCTCTTGAATTTACAGGGACTGAATGTTGTGAACGCTTGGCCTACAACGGGATTGCCACCAATCTTGTTAGCTATCTTACCAAAAACTTACATGAAGGAAATGTTTCTGCTGCTAGAAATGTCACCACGTGGCAAGGCACTTGCTACCTAACTCCCCTTATTGGGGCTGTCTTGGCAGATGCTTACTGGGGAAGATATTGGACAATTGCTTTCTTCTCTACTATATACTTTATTGTACTACTTCCTCTTTGTTTTTTCATCTTTCCAATTACTATCTATATGAAAATATCACTGGCAGTATATGGTTGCATGATCTGATTATTTGTGCTTAAATGGCGGTTGACAGCTTAAAGACTCCATGTTCAACACTTTTTTGGTCCCTACCTCCAAAATTAGGAAGAGAAATAGATATTCACCCATGTTATTTTTGTATAAATAGAAAAAATCCACGTGATCATGCCCACTTCCTTCTCTTTATGCACCTTTATCACAATTATTTGAGTAGGAAAACAGTCTACAGAGTGAATGGTACTTCAAAAGACATCTTAGCACATTCTCTTAGCTTTATTGGAGAACATCTTATATCTGGTATAAAAACTTAAATCATTATTTCCGTTATTCAAAGTTCAATCTCTCTCCTTACAGCACTAGTTACTCTAATCTATTAGAATGTGGTATTTCAAGACATGAATTTTTAGGATGTTGCAGAATTATGAGCCTATTTGAGCCTTATTTTTTGCCCAACATGCATTTTGGAATAGTATAATAATAATGTGTGGTTAAAAAATCAGGAAAAATTTGGGATTTGCGTGTAATATTATTTTATTGAAAAATGTATTGTTGAAAATAAGAGAGAAAAATGTAATTTGAAAATAATGGGGACCAAACAAGGGCTATATATTATTAGGGGGATAACATATTGTACCTTATCAACTAGAAAGAAGAATGTGAAAAAGAGACGGCAATGTACTGTAAAAGCTTGCTTGAAGTCATGATGAAACATTAAGAGGACAAAAAGAATGGACGCAGGATAATTTGACATGATAAACGAAGTGAAGAAAATGATGAAATAACTCTATAAGGACATTGATGCTCCTTCTACTATGAGCTTTGCATCTCAAAACAATGTTAATTTTGATGCTTATGATTTTGAGTTATAAAGCTCTATATTTTACCCAAAAGAAGGGGCTGAAATCAATAACATTCTGAATGCAAATATGGATATCCTAGTTTGAACTATAATATGTAACATAGGTTATTCTACGTGCACCAGGAGTACACGAGTCTTTTTCCTATTATATTTTTCTTATTGATTTATTGTTTCCTTTGGTTCATCAATCTCTTACCTTCTTTTGATCCTTAATATTAATTTGTCTGTGAAGGGAATGTGCACATTGACTCTGTCTGCATCTGTTCCTGCTTTTAAGCCTGCTGAATGTCTGGATTCCGTTTGCCCTTCAGCAACTCCAGCTCAGTATGCAGTATTTTTCTTTGGGCTATATCTAATAGCACTTGGAACAGGAGGGATCAAGCCTTGTGTTTCATCTTTTGGGGCTGGTCAATTTGATGATACTGATCCTGAAGAGAAGGTTAAGAAGGGTTCATTTTTCAATTGGTTTTATTTTTCCATCAACATTGGTTCTTTGCTATCAAGTAGTTTAATCGTGTGGATTCAAGATAATGCAGGGTGGGGCCTTGGATTTGGCATTCCTGCAGTGTTTATGGGTATTGCCATAGTGAGTTTCTTTTCAGGCACCTCTCTCTACAGATTTCAGAAGCCAGGAGGAAGCCCTATTACCAGAATGTGCCAGGTTTTGGTTGCATCGTACCACAAATGGAATTTGACTGTCCCTACTGAGAGTAGTCTCCTGTATGAGACGTCAGATAAAAACTCTGCTATTGAAGGAAGTAGAAAACTGCTGCACACTGATGAACTAAAGTAAGGTTCTTACATTACATCTAATTTCTTCTTGAACCTTTTAACCTTCCTTTATTTCTAATAGATTCTTCCCCAGTTCCCCTTTATGCCTGTACTTTTTCCTGTGGGAAAAATTATATTTATTGTTCATTCATCTAACTAAGAGTAATTGTACGGGCCATAATTGGAAAATGGTGGAATTGAAGGGCAGGAAATATCACATCCTCTAGCTTGGCTCCCAGATGCATGTATATCATAGTGGTGGTGTGGAGGGAAATTTTTATTGTTCTGGAAATAGCCTATTTTACATTATTTAAACACTTTAATTTAAATGGCGTTCTCCAACTTATTGGTACAAATATCTTCGTCCTGTGTCATGGTCATATATCTGTACTTTTTCCCCCTTTTGTTTTTAAGTATGGCTTAATACATGATTGCTAACTGGAAACTATTTAAAAACTAATCAGTAAATGGTAATTTTAGTTGAATATGCCTTTTGAGGTTGAAATGCTATTTCTTTCTGAAAGCAAAAGGAACAAATTATCTTGGGCATGGCTAAGTCCTCTTAGTTAATATTGTGTGAGAAAATTTCTAACACGCAACATATGCTATGAATACATTTATACATATCTATTTGAAATGAGACCCCTTCTGTTTGTAGTTATACATTTTATATTGGCCAAATAAATCATATTTCTAGCAAATCAAAAGCTCCTGTCTCCTCCATTCAAAAGCAGTGGAGAATTGAAGGGCATTCTGAAGATTCAGCAATCTGGCGAAGGCATACTAATAAAACTTGTTAGCCTCTGTCTGTCTCTCTTTAAAACAGAACTCTTTAATTTTCATACTCATTTCTAACCACACATTCACACAATAAAATATTTTGCACATAAACTCAAAACTTTTTCCTACTTTTTAACCACACATTCTTCAAAAAATTACCATTCAAAACATCATTTTTTTTCTCAATAATGGTCATCAAACTGTGGCTTAGTTTATGTTTCTTAGTGATCTTTAATTCCATAATAATTTTGAATTTACATTAAAATTTTCATTTTCATAAGCTGACTGTCTCTCTTTAAAACAGAACTCTTTAATTTTCATACTCATTTCTAACCACACATTCACACAATAAAATGTTTTGCACATAAACTCAACTTTTTCCTACTTTTTATCCACACATTCTTCAAAAAATTACCATTCAAAACATCATATTTCTCAATAATGGTCATCAAACTGTGGCTTAGTTTATGTTTCTTAGTGATCTTTAATCCATAATAATTTTGAATTTACATTAAAATTTTCATTTTCATAAGCTGAAGGTTCAGGTAATCCACTATCAAACTTGGGGCCTAAGCCTAGGCTAAGTTTGGTGTGCTGACTTTGCTGACCCTTCATTTTAATCATGTTAGTTTTACTAGCATGTAAATGTTATGTTTTCATTTTCCAAGTTATCTAATTCAGATTGTGATTCTGTTAAAATTATGTTAGAAAAGTTTCCGATCTCCTTACGGTGTTCTACTTTTG
>CAIGRO010012956.1:0-12647 GCA_903798355.1 Fraxinus baroniana
ATTTTGTTTTTGTTTTTTTTTTCCAGGTTTGTGTAAAATCAGACATGCTATTGATATTTTTCTCAAAGTGGAGTGCATATTTATAATAATTATGTTTTCTGATCTATCGAGCAGGGACGGATCCAATATTATGGTTTAGTGAGGGCGATACGCAATTACGTATAAATTGGAAGAGTAAAAAGAAAAAAAAATCTGAAAACTCGAATTTAAAAAAGTTGCATTTAAAAATCTAGTGGGGGCGACGGCATCCACTCGTCCCTTCATAGGTCCGCCCCTACTATGGAGTAAGGTCTTTGTCGAATTTCTTTCAATATTATAAACTGGAACGAGTTCACACCAAAACTCTCTTATTATAGAATTATATATGAAAGAGACAATTAAATCAACAATACCATTAACTACCAAACAACTTTTGATATAATCCCAAACAATACCCAACTCAATGGCCGTCCTAAGATTTTATGGTCCCAAACAAGATAGCGACCCTTATCGAGTATTTAACTAAACTAAATAAATTTTAAACCTTAATTTTGTAGCTGTCATGACAACACTTGTAATGGCTGCTGATGCCATTAAGACCAACTCCATTAAATCGAACTAACATATATATTTTTTATATTTATTAAGAACTAACATGCAAACATAACCACACACAACTAGATTAAGCCCCTCTGTTTGGTAGCGATTAAAATATAAATTTTAATCTAACAATTAATTTTGCTCATATATTTTATCAAAATCGATCAAAATATACTAAAAATTTAATTTTAATCCATACCAAACCAAACAGAGGCTAAGAAGATTTTTAATGGAATATTATTGGATCAAATGATATTGACATTGCATCTAATTCAAGAAAGACTTCTCGTTTCTTAGTAAAAAGTAGACGTGCATATGTTTAAGACATGATATCGGACCGATGTGATTGCACGTTACAGTAAATAAGATTTTAATTTTTTTGTCAGCTAACATTAGACCAAATCATGTGATCCTTGCCCAAAATTCAAAAACAATCTTTGAAGATAACAAAAAATCACAATATGGTAACAAGATTAATAAGATTTGTTACTTGAAATTTTTTGAATTAAAAGAAAACAAACAATAATACCTTTTGAGCTATCCTCCTTTCAACAAATTAATTCACCAACTAAATAAAACTATTCAAATCCCATGCACTTCGCGAACACACGTTTATACAGTTCATACTCAATCTGGCTTCCATGCGCTAGCCCACACCACCGGCTGATCCTTCCACGAAAGGAATATTCCGGCAGAATCTGAGCACTGTGCCATTGACCAGCCCTCCTTGTACCTCCTCAACAAAGCGCGTACATCATCACACACTTCATCACTGAATGAAACTGGGCTATATCTCCCTGCATGTAGACGATTTGACCAGCGCGTGGCCGTCTCTCGCCGCTCCATCGACTCTGCCGGAGGGCAAGCCACCAGGTCAACCACCGCTCTCCCGGCGGCCCTCTCCAGCATCAGACGTTCATTGCTTGTTTTCGGAAAGCTTTCTTCTAATGACTCAAAGTAAACTCTAAACCATCTTAAACATTCTTCAAATCCCCTAACAAATTCAAAACCATCTGCACCTATATCAAAATCAGCTTCTTCTTCAACAACAGTGATAATTCTAGGTGATAATCTTCTAAACATCGACATCAAAAAGTCCCTACGATTACCAATTGATGTAACGGAACGTAAGGCACCTACACAATTTATAGCAAGTGCTTCATCTTCTTTAATTTCCATTTCAGCTAAATTCAGTTCTGATAAATCACCTGCATGGTGTATTATATTGAACTTGAAGGGCACACCCATAAGTCTAGCAAACTTTTCCATTCTACTTCCTATCTCTTTCATCACCTTTTGTACTGCAGCAGCACCTCCGTTGGTGTCGCCACCTTTTCCGGCTACCACCGTCGTCAGCCGCAGGCGAGGGGTTTCATCTGTGCGAGTGGCAAGGGCTTCAAGCAAAGTAGGCCACTGTGTGCAATAAGTATTGCTTATATCAATTATATGTAACTTGCTTTCACCATCAAGAGCCTCCAAAATTGCACCATTACTAGCAACATGCCCAAACATAGTCCAAGGACTCACCTCCTGGAATTTCAATACCATTTTTCTTGTGGAATCGAAAGAGCAATTCTTCTGGGCAGCGGAGATTAAAGTGCTATAAGTACGATCACCGGAATCCGTCATGCGCCTAAATAATGCTTGTAGGAAGTAAGAAGCAAGCCTTTGATCGATGTCGCCATAGGGTGAACTTATCTCATTAAGCATCCACATAAGCTGCTGAACACGAGCACTGTTTCTGTTAGCAATGGCTTTTGCGGTCTCAAGGAGGATATCAGAAGCCCACTTGCTGTTATGACCAGAGAATAATGATGAAAACTCAAGATTTATGTCGTTTGTAAAAGAGGAAGAGAATTGATCAGCTGATTGATCATAACTAGGAAGATGATGATGAGTTGGGGTGGCGCCGCCTCCGCTAGTGTTGGTGGTTGTGGGAGTGTTAGAGGTCTGCTGCTGTTGATAGGGATGATAGTGTCTTGAAGAAGAAGAAGAAAAGTCTTCTTCATCCATGAAAACGTTGAAGCATTCTTTATCTTCTTGGTAATAAGGGTTTTGTCTAGAGGATCTAGAACTGCTTGAAGTTCTACTCGAAGAATCCAAAGGCTGATCAGATTGAAGACTGACTAGTCTAAACAAAGTATCCATCTAATCAAAAGACCCACATCGATCAAGAAATAAAAATAAAAATCGAACCTTCGTTTGATTCTCTTCAGTGGGTTGTTGGAGCGGCTTGTGTTAAATTAGGGTAGTAGAGAGAATTAAGAGGAGGGATTGAGGATCTTCAAGTTGGGATTTTGCTGGGTTTTTAACTAGTACAAACACACAGGAAGTATAATTAGAGAGAGAAGAATCTAATTGAGTAAAAATATATACTTTTCTTTTGGTGGAATCGATGGGGGAAGTGGGTTGTGTTTTAATTTGTTTCCTCGTTATTCTTTTTGAGGTTGTTCTTGAAACAAGGAGGGATTCAGATTGACTAAAATAGATTTTGCTGTTAAAACATAGAAGTTGGCATGGAGTGGATGCTGTTTAGATATAGAATTGTCTGACAAAAGATGTAGGCGGTGAGCAAAAAGATAAATAAAGTCGATTTCATCAAATGTGCTTAGTGGATAAGCTTTTTCTACTATGTGCTGTGTGTGTTCGCGCGTGAGAGAGAGGGGGTGGGGGTTGGGGTTGGGGTTGTGTCATTGTTAGTGAATTATTTGATTCATTTTAGTTGTAATTATTCAATAGTGCTTACACCAATTTAGGTGCTTTGGTGCTAATACTAGTGGGTTGCAAATGACAATGAACTTCTTGATTCATCGTCTAAAGTATAAAAATGCACCACTATTCCATTGGATAATAAATCAAAAGATCCCATTTAATGGGTATTTGGTGGAGATTAAGATTAAATTTTTAGTATATTGTAATAGAAGTTTTTGAAATGTATGGTTAAAAAGTTGTGGAGCCCATAAAAATGTGGTTAATATTCATTGTTTGACTTTGATTTAAATTTAAATTTGATTTTAATCGAAAACAAACAAGGCCTTACATGAGTAAATCAAGTCTTTCCTTAAAAAAAAGGTTGAACCCCAACTTTAAGAGCCCTCCACTGTCTCGCCCCTAAAGTTTCGTGGAGGAGGTAAATTGCGGGATGTGTCTCAGCAAGTTAGGGTACAAGAGATGCCGTACTGGTGCCCACAAAGAGTCAAATTTCAAATCTTGTTAGAGGCATGAATCGAACCCTTACACTGAGGCTGCCAGCTCAACTGAAACTACCTCACTCACATTATTTGCACCACTGAATTATGCCTCAGGAGGCAAATCAATCAATCAATCAATCAAGTCTTTCCTAGTGTGCGAGTGTGAAGGAGAAAGGGAATGGACAAGGGGTGGGGTGGAGAGGGAGCAGGCGTGACAAATAAGTTTAAGAGAGAGAGAGAGAGAGGAGAGAGAAAAGCTGCCAGCGTGCATGATGATCATCAAATCCACCACCACCCCACCCCAACATAACCATTCATTCACATTCCTTGCCTCCTAATCCATCACCAAAATCTGCCAAAATTCCTTACTTTTTTCCCTTTTTATACTTGGTGCAAAAACCCATATGTATATACATGTATGAGAAGAGCTGGGGTACCATGCCCATTTTATCAGGCCGGTACTCGACTCTCTCACATGGGGGTTTGGGATTTTTTTTAATGAGGTCGGACCCATCTCTTTGTGAGAGGTGGGCTGTGCCAGGCCTTTTAAAGGCTTAGCACAGCAGAAAAATCCATATATGTATACCATATATTATGGAGGTTCTTGCTTTTCACTTTCCTCTCACCTATCTCGAACCTATTAACCTATTAGAGCTTGTTTGGTAGAAATTAAAATGGGATTAAAATTGAAAAATTAGTCATTATTGTTAACTTTTATTAGACGGGTGAAACATTGAAAAATTAGCGGTTATTGTTAACTTTTATTAGACGGGTGAGACCCAATAACGGTCATATTTTCAATTTTAATTATTACCAAACATGCTCTTAATAAATAACAGGCCTACTCGAATGTTTTCTTTCCTTGAGCAAAAGAATTCTCGTTAATCCTTACCTAGAAATGTCAAGTTAGAAATATCAGATTTTAGGTGAAGCACGCCATGATACTTGTTAAGTTTGAGTCGGACAAGGCCACTTTTTTTAATCAATAAATTCAAAGTTAAAATTGAGCCATCGTGAACTTAGGTGATCCAACCCATGTATAAATGTCGCAAGGGCTTTCGGTTATAAGATCAATTTAATTAATTCTTGCTGTTTTTGTAGGCATTATTCTCGCTTACACAGAGACAAGCACTAAATGAAATTCTTATGATAGTGCTTAGAGGGTGTTTGGTGGAGATTAAAATTAGATTTTTAGTAGATTATGATATAAGTTTTTGAAATGTGTAGTTGAAAAACTGTGGGACCCATGAAAAATATGGTTAATATTAATTGTTTGACTTTAACTTAAATTAAAATCTGTACCAAATATGGCCTTAATCTTTTAAAATTTTGGCTTTATTTATTATCAATCATTGGACAAACTCTCTCTTTGGACTGTTGTTGTCCTTTTTGAGAATCGAGTATTAGGCAGTTCTAACCAAGACAAATTATAAGTAGAAGACAATAGGTTAAAAGGTCCATTGTCTCCTTCAATCCAATAAGTCCCAAAGCTATTGACATCATCCAGCATTGAAGAAAAGGGGGGCAACCTGGTCATTGCACCAGTCACTTTAATTTGAAAACTAAGCAACTTAAATTTTTATATTTGTAAGCACAACAAAATAGGCTGTTAGATGATGTAACCTGCATCTGAACTAAAATGAAATTTTTCTATAGAACTTCCTATTGTCACTTCTAAAATTATATTCAAATCAGCTGAAATTATCATTTCAAAGTTGTGCTATAGGTACAGAAAAAATTTAACAGAATTTTTATAGAAGAACACAATTTTCATTGATTTTCGACACAACAATAACAGAAAATGCACCATACAAACACAACACGTATATGATTTCTGTGACACGGAATTTTTTTTTCTTCTGACGTAGGAACCCACAGTCGTTATCCGTGAATGCGTACTGGGTAAACTTTGTTCCATATGAGGAATTATTCTTATTTTAATCCTAGATGCTGCCGATCAAGTACCAAACTATATAATTATGGAATAAAAAAATGTTAAATCGTTTTCCTATACATGTCGAATGGATTGCAACATTAAAATAAAATTACTAAATTAATTTTATGGACATTATCACACGTCTGTATGCATGTAAGGACAGAGTACCATCACAATCGTTAATGGCGTTTCAAGTTAAATTAGAGTGATTTTATTTAAAGCTAATGACGTTAAAACTATAGTTTATGTTACTAAGGGCATGTTTGGGCCAAATTTTAATCTGATTTTAATGTAAGTCAAAGTTAAACAATCAATATCAATCACATCTTTCATGTATCCCACATTTTTTTCAACCACTCACTTCAAAAACTTCTATCTTAATCCACTTAAAATCTAATTTTAATCTACACCAAACACCCTCTAAATTATAAGCTTTATTTAACGGTTCATATCACTCCATGCCACTTGAATTTGTGTTATAGCACTATTTCTTTAAAATAACATAATGGAATAATTAATAAACCATGAATGAGAAGTTGACTGTGACACCCTCGTCCATATTGAATTTTAGGTTCGAGATTCGTTTCCATGTTAAAAGGTCAATCAAAACTTTTATATATTTATGATGATCATCATTTTCATTTTACTTGACGTAGTGGCTCATTGATAACATCAATATTAAAATCTAATTACTTTTTTCGAGTTTTAGATAGATCGAATTGTTAATTTGAGTATGTTGGACTACAAAACTTTATTGATTTTTTTGGGTTATATCATTGTTAAGATAAAGTGATACAAACCTTGTCTATTTACCATTATTATTGTTGACACCAAAAAATGAACATCTGCCGTAAAAAAAAATATTATTGTATGACAATTCTACCCCTACAACTCTAGTTTTTATTACTATTGTATCCATGATTCTTCTCTATAAATATGGGACATTGATTCTCAATAGAATACACACAACTATTTACTTCTTTATTTTTATATACCTGAATTTTGGCAGAATTTTATCTCTTTTTGGGGAATTTTGTATGTTTAGGCCAATTGTTTGTAGAAAAGGAGAAATAAAACATGATAGACGCTATTCTGGCCAAAAAAAGAGTTTTTCGAATGGAGAACATTTGAATTTTCGAGAGTTGTGAACCATAATTAGTTTTGATCCAGTGTGGCTTTTAAGATAGTGGAATTTGGGTTTTAGATTTTCAATCCTTTTTAATTGTGCAAATAGCCCTAATTGTAGACCTTTTTAGGGGAGGGGGCTCATTTCTATGAGTTAGCACCCCCTCGTCAAGATCCAATTTCTAATATTTGTTGAGATTTGTGCTTTAGACACTCGTCAAGTAATTCGTTGCATGCAAGTAGGTGTTTATTCCCACGTTTTGCTCCTCCCGTCATGCATAGCGCACACAAGTGTTTGGACAAAATTCACAAATGTACGATATCGTTGATAAGTAATAATATGAAGAGTTGAGTTATCGTCCCATGATATAGTTATAATGTACTAGTTTCTATCAGATTCAATGTTCAAAACACAAAAGAGCCGTGATTGTGTGATTATCCTAAATTAAACTATGAAATGCGTAAAAGTGGGATTTTTATCAAGTTATGTAGTGAATGTATTGGATTTCAGAATCCACATATTGGAATTTATTTTTAATTCCCAAATCACGTAGCTTAGTGTTATTCAAGTGTTCGTGATAATCGATAATACTATGTTGTTTAATCTTACTTTCCAAAATAGATCAAACATATTCTAAGCATGATCTGATCATATTCCTAGTCCAAATTTATATGTAAAGAGATGTATTCAACTACACGATTATCAAACAAGATCCCACATGCCACTAATGTTATTCCTAACACCTATTGTTTGTGTGTCAATTGTGCAATGTTTTAACCTATGGTGAATCTCCTAACATTGCAATAAGCAATAAGTTATTTAATTGGTAACTAAGCAATCAAATAACACAATAAGATGCATAATTAATCATAAACATGAGAATTCACTAAAATAATTAATTTTTAAATTAGAAAAACTTAACCAATGGTTTTATCTTGCGTTATATACAATAGAGAAGTTATCCTAACATGTTTGTATCTAAACTATACAAAGAGTTAAGGAAAGATATCATACAAATCAAAGAATAAAGATGGAAGGTTAATGAATCAATATCTTGAACTTTTTCCTTCAACATGAGCCTTAAATTTTCCACTTCTTGTGTTAATTCACTCAAACTCTTGTTAGGCGTCGCTTCAATGATAAAAGAATTCACTCCTCCCATTGTTTTCGACCTCCAATAGTTTAATGCGTGCAAGAAAATCATTCCATACTAAATAGAAAAAAATAAAATAAAATAAGGAAACAATTTTTTTTTTCCTTTCCCGTGCTAGCCATGCATTCGCATGGCTATATGCTATGCCCACTCGTGGAATAAGCTCTTAAGACTCAGAACATGCAAAATGCTTTCTGTTCATGAAAATATATTTCGAATTAAAATACCTCAAGTGTACGGATTGTTAGCAATTAATAAAATAAATTTTGAGTCCAAATAGCGTCCCACAAAGATTGATTTAATTCAATTTAAATTATCACGACCTTAACCGAAACAAGAATAATTTAAAGGGTTTGTTTATGACAAAATTATAAGTAAAATAGGCTACTTATGCAATTATAAGTAAATTAACTAAACTAAATGTAAATTATTCTAAATGCATATTAATGTGTTTAATAAATTACATACATACTAGGTTCCCGAATTACCATACAATAATAAATTTTAACATTAATTTTACACATTGACAATACGATTGAATTTTGACGAATCAATATTTCTATTTTATTTAACATTTTCTTTCGAATAATGTTAAACCTACTTTTATACATGATCCAATTATATTTGTATGATGGATGGGAACATATAAAAGTGCATGAATTTTTATGAACACTTAAAAGATTCAGATAGAGTATATCAATATATTTCTATATCATATTAGATTCTATGACAATTTATATATATCGAATATATTTTCCTTTTTTCGAATACATAAAATAAGCCAACAAATTCACACAACTACCGTGCACAATAAGAGAAAAGAAAATTATATAAATTATTCAATATTCAAAAACGTGTCTTTGATGTCAAATATATAAAATTAAAAATTAAAAACTCATATTACATGGTATATCGTTATCGTTCTCTTAGCACAAAGAAAACTAACCTAGTATGTTATGATGAAGAAAACAAAAGAAATATTGAAGAATTGACAGAACCCAAATAATGCTTGAATTGAATCTTTGAGTCTTGGAATTGATTTTTGTCTTTCTTGCCTCATTCTATGCTCCCTAAAACTCTTAGAATATGTTCTAATACGTTCTAATACGTTCATAAGAGTTTTATTGAAATAAGAAAACCAAATTTTTTTCTTCGGAATTGTACCATGTGATTGCATAGTATACTATCATGCAACCTCATAGAACAATGAAATGTACTCCTTCAATTCCATGTATCTAACCATGTAGGTCAAATTCTAAATGTTGCATTTAAGTCCCCGAATTCTGTTTTCTCGTTTCTTCTTTTCCCAACACTTCATTCCTTCACTCAATTGGTTTTCGACTCTTTCACATCCTTGTTTATTCTTCTGGGTCATCTTTCTAATATTTGTATTTTGGTCCTTGAACTTTGGCTTTCTTCCACTTTAGTCATTTTCGCTCTTTTTCTCCCCTAAATTCCACCTTGTTCATCAATGTTATCATACAAAACATAATTTCTATAGAATTAAACCATATTTCAATGTATTTGCCAACCATTATCTATGTTTTGTGGCCTAAATACGTGTGTAAAACGCACTTATCAAATTCCTCAATCTTGAACAATTGTATGTTCTCATACAAACTATAGCTGAACTCCAAACAAAACATTGTTTGATAACCTATCGTGTCTTAGGATTGAAATTTAACTATCAACATAATGAATAGTTTTAACATTTCAAAATCAAATCAACCTCTACCAGTTGCATGTAAAACTTGATATGTGTGGGTGTACACTCATGTAAACATATCAAGCTCATGATTGGCTAAACTCCTGACCCGTAGTAGTCAAATATTTAATTTCTTCGCTTGAAAGATACACACCCCAAACTTATACTTTTCACTCAATTTTCTTGGGTCGCATCCTAAGTTGAACTTATTTAATTTTACTCTTACCCCCTCTTAGTTTGGACGGCACTAGTCACTACCTCAAGTTCACACTTCAACAAGTCAAGATTCTCCTATATTTTTTACTGCCTCAACCTTCAAGCTTAAACTAAGCTACTTGCCTCGTATTAAATATATAGTTCTATCAATCAAATGTCTTGGGGCTTAATTAATGTAATTTATTTTTGTTAAACATCTTTTCATTTGTTTTCTATATAACTCATATAGCGAACTTTATTTCGATTAATCTCAAGTCGGATGACCATAGGGCACCAGGTTTTAAACCCTTACAAGCTTATTCACTTGATTTATATAGGCTCGAAAGGATGATTTTAGTCACACATAAAATTGTGCTATGCCCCTTTACCTCTAACTTAAGACTTTCATCTCATCTTTGTCTCATTGGCTTAGACAATCCACACAAGAGAAATTTCATGCATGGAACCCCTACTTATCTTAATGTTCACTTGTAATAGCTAACCCACCTCCAAACTACTTTATAAATGGAATATGGATGAATATAATAGAGGTTATTCGTGTTTAACGTACTATGTTCAACTCTTCTCTAAGTAATAGGCTAAATCACCCACTTAATGTGTAGAGCATGAGTGTCGTGCATAAAAAATGTCGGGTTTTACATAAACAAGTATTATTTCCACCATTTATAGTCCATACTTATTCCAATATTTAACATCATTGCCGACAAGGCCATCAAACTCATACAAACACACAAAACAATAAGTAAATACTAGAAAATAAATAAAAAACTCTATTTTTATTTTTATTTTTTTTAGGAACACTCACACAAAAAACAGTAAATTATACAAAAATATTGATAAACGACCAATGTGTCATTAAAGTTCTGCTACCCCCAAACTTATACAAAACATTATCATCAATGTAAGAGCAAAAATAATTAAAATAAAGTAGTAAGGATCAGAAAATCTTTGGGTAGATGCACAGTAGAAGGACTGGGCTGGTCCGGTTGATAAACGTCATGACAACCACCACTTGTCTTTGTTGCTAGACTTCAATTTTCTATTTTACGAATTTCAAATAAATATTAACGATATAGAGTATGGTTTAAATATTTGTAATATATTCACACCAAAAAGAATTGTAATCTTCTAAAGGTGCAACCTTAAGAATACATATTACCTCCATGTGAGCTCAATGTAATGCGAGGATGTTAACGATGAGCTGAAATAAAATGAACTCAATAAGTAAACATGCCTAAGTTACTAATGCAAGTCTTAAAGTAATGCCTAAAATGTGCTAAAAATCGTTTAAATGCATGAATTTCTAAATTAATGCAATTCCTGAAACTACTTGTAATGCAATAGTTAATCAAAATAAGGAAAAATACATAGACTAAATGGGTTGCCTCCCATTACGAGCTTGATTTATAGCCTCAAACTTGACTTTTGCACAAGTGTATCATGACACTTTAAATATGGCTTGGAGGTCCTATTTAGCTTGCCGAATTTGACTTTGTTCCATATTACAACTTTCCTCCAATTTTTAACATTTCCAAGCTCCAAGTAGTATGACTTCTCCTCATCACCCGTTTCGAACTCAACAATGTACACCACAATCTCCTCACACGGTTTAATTACAAATCCAATTTTTGAGCAAACGATAAAGTCGAGGGATTGCATGCTAATTTCCTCTTCATTGAATGATACTGCTTCTTTTTGACCCGTTATGATTAATTTCCCGATCTTTTCATGTTCTTCTTCTTTAATTAAAACTTTCTCGAGTTCAACGTTTGTATCCAAAACTTTTGGCAAAGAAACAATGACATTTTCATGGAAAGTCTCCTCATCTTGTTGCACTTGTTGAAAGCTTGACAGATCTGATTTTCTTAATTGATATTCATTAGTAATCCGTTGACGAAATAACCTCACAGGCAAATCACCTACGTCAAATTTTTGCGAGAGAAACAATGCAACAGACAAGTCACCCATGGCAGTTTTATCAAGTTCACATTTTGCTTTTATATCTCGTAGTCCTCGTCTTATAATCAAATCTCCCACAAGCATATCCCCTTATTGATTTCTTAAGTTGACAATTGTTGTTGCCTTATGATGAAGTCACATACGAGCATTTTGTTGAAATCAATCACAACCATCTTTTATCATGTTATTTTTTATCTTTTTTTTTTTGTATATCCAGAAAAAGAGAAAAACACAAAAACAAAAAAACGAAAATGGAAAAAAAAATACAAGAATAAAAGTAGAAGTTTGAAAAATAAAATCAAACTAAAACTCAATGTCCGGCAACGGCGCAAAAAACTTGTTTACGAAAATATATTTCGAATTAAAATTACCGCAAGTATGCGGTTCGTTAACAAGTAATAAAATAGATTTTGAATCTAGTTATCGTCATACAGAGATTGATTTAGTTCAATTTAAATTATTACGATCTTAACCGAAACAAGAATAATGTGAAGGGTTTCTTTGTGAGAAAATTATAACTAAAAGGTCACTTATGCAATTATAAGTAAATTATCTAAACTAAATGTAAATTATTCTAAATGCAAATTTATGTGTTTAATAAATTACAAATGTACTAGGATCCCGAATTTTCATGTGTTGTTTATTTTTATATCGCAAGTGTACGATATTGTAACAAGTAATATAATGGACCTAAGAGTCCGGATTATCGTTCCCACGAGGACTATACTTTAGACTTAATTAAATTTTTCTAACTCCTAATTGATAAAAGACAAACAAATAAA
>CAIGRO010012998.1:0-11643 GCA_903798355.1 Fraxinus baroniana
GTAAATTGTAAATTAGTCGATAAGGATAAATATTGAAATTAATCGACCAATACGAAAATATATTTTCATACAAATAATTTAGATGAGACTCAAATTTCATTCCAGCTTTACCATGTGAGTTCATCTGCCCTCTCATTTGATGGAATTGATTAGAATTATGATGGCGGCTAAGGAGAATTTGTTCGATGGTGTGGGCACATTTTATTCATTTTCAATTTCATCTAGCTTACATTAATCGGTCCCACCACTGGATGAAATTTAAAGAATTATTAATAATTGAATTAATCCCCATTATTTCACGGGAGTTCACCGGGGTTATTCGCATGATGGTTAAAAAAAATGTGTGGGCTCCACATGTGTGAGTACTATGTAAAATATCTATGAATTTTCTTTTTGTACGTATAAATCTGTTCTTGATATGAACGTTGCTACAGATACACGGCCCGACCCCACGCCTCCCCCCCCTACAATGGGGGGTCCGCCTATTATTTAATTCACCTCGAGCCCCCCTCATTGTGAGGAGGCGGTGGGGTCGTGTACATTTAGCGAAATTCTCTTGATATTTTCTCTAGTAATCATTGTTAACACCAAGAAAATGTGCATTTTTGTGAACTTTACAGTTGAAAACTTTGTATATGCACTGCAGCATAAACCACACACATTGCTCAACCATTGAAAAAAGATACATGTTTTAGTCTTTGGTACATCCCCAATTATCCTCAAAATACTTTTTTTTTGTTCTTATTTTCAATCACATACTTTCCAATAAAATAATATTACACGCACATTTAAAGTTTTTACTTACTTTTTAACTACACATTTTTCATCAAACTACAATTCCAAAATGCATTTTTGAGGCAAACAACGGGACTCAAACAATTGCTTACTGCATTCACAATGACAATTGATAAGAGTTTCATTTAAGTTTTCGATGTTTGAAATGTTTGCATATGGGGTTGATATTTCTTATTTAGAGAGAAAGTATAACAAGTTTAGGGGAAGGTTATGCTGAAAGTAGCCCTTAGAGCAGTCAATGTGCAATTAATTAGGCATGTTAAAACGAATCATACTATCAGATAGGTTGAAAGAAAGGTTAACATAATGTCACACAACATTCTATCATTGTATATATAATCATTCTTTCCATCCAATCATCTACTGACCTATACTTCTATCACTGCATCTGTCAAAGTCCTTTCGACAAAGTGACATATTCCTTTTAAAACTCTATCTTGCCACATGTCATGAGGAGAAAATTAGAATTCGTTAAATCTTGTACAGTAGCACCCATTTGAGAACTTTTTTTTTTATTCATTTCCAGCTTTTACAAATAAAATATCCAAACAAGACTCAGTGGACAAATAATTACCACATTAAATATTGCATTTTGCAGTCTTTTAATATTTTTCCCATGAAAGGCATGTTCCAACTATTAATTTGGCCCATCAATACATTATCAATCCCTGTTAATTGACGTTTTCACAACTATTCATACTTTAATTCGACCCCAGCTCATTTTATTAATTTTCTAACATGTTTATACTCCACTGGGCTGTGTTTGAAACTTTTGAAAATTGGATTACTTCTAGGCCCCTCTATATGAATATAATATAATTGTCGTGATATGAGAAAATTTGTCGATATGGGTTATTCCACTTGTACAGTTTATTATTTGATCAAATCAGATTGATTTGTTTTGAAATAACATTGGTGAATATATTATCGTACATAGATAATGTTAAATATTGTCATTAATCAACATCTAATTTATTAATTGTATTCGTCCACAACAATAAACATTTTTTTCTACCAAATGCTCAAACGATGATTTTCAAATATACACCAATTCCAATGTTTGTAGTACATTTTTAAATGATTATTCTTGCAGTTAATTCCAATTCCAACACTTATATTAAAATTAAAATTTTAATTTTTACCAAACAGAGACTAAATCGCCGTTGCCTCATTTAGAGCAGTGGAAAGATTTTTCACTTTAGATTTGGCCGCCTTCTTTGGTGGCTTGTAATTTAGCCATGGAAGATCCATATTTTCATGTGTCTCCCATATTTACATTATTAACAGAATCATCGATTCTAACACGCACGAGCTGTGGATTCTCGTCGTAGCATAGGAATTCAGCATTCAAGAAATCTGCATCTATAATGTCTTTAGGTATGCGCCAAGGGGGTTTTAAGACATGCGATCGACATTTGCATGGTGGCAATAGAAAAGAGGGTCTCAACCCGCCAAGTAAAAGTTTCCCATGTCTTCAAAACTGGGTTGCTTTGGATAACCAACGAACACGTGGGCCCAGATTCTCTAAGTGTTGGGGTGTCAGTGTGAGATATCTTTTATTGTAGGGGAAGACAATACTTTAAACTCGCTTACAGATATTAACTGAACGAGAATGCTAAAATTTTGAATTCTTCAATTATAAAAATTAAAATGCATTATGCATATATGCCTAAATCTTAACTTTTAATTTTGAAGTTTGAACCAGTAGAATTGTAAGCGCACAGAAAATAATTGTTGATTACCGACATATCTCCATGAAGGCATTACCATCTTTTAAGTCTTCAACTAATGTACATTAATTTATATTCCTTTATTTCATTTCTCCATTATAAAGTACCAACTTTCTTTATTTTAACAGATGATGTTTCAAAAAAAAAAAAAAATTCGAGGCAGCAAACCCTCGTGGGGCCCCATCCCTTCAACTNATATTCCTTTATTTCATTTCTCCATTATAAAGTACCAACTTTCTTTATTTTAACAGATGATGTTTCAAAAAAAAAAAAAAATTCGAGGCAGCAAACCCTCGTGGGGCCCCATCCCTTCAACTCTAGGACCCCCTACTTCAACGGGTTGGCTCCGCCCCGCATGGGCCACAACATGAGAGCCACGCTCAGACGACCTTGGCCTGGGATTGGTGGCGCTCCCGTCTAGGTATAGTTTTCCCATGAAATCCTCCCGATGTTAACACTGCAAACCATTTCATTGTACATGATTGTGAGATTGTTCACAACTTTTTGGAGGTCGTCAGTGGCGCTAGTGAGGCCTAAATCGATGACGGTTGAAGGCATGTTCGCCGAGTTGCGCTTTGCATTATATAATGGATGGTAGAGTCATGCCCTTAGAATTGTCCCAATTCCAATATGGCAAGGCAAAAGTGGGATCGCCAATCAATTTTCCCGAGATTCTTTCGAAAATGTGGGAATACCATCTATGGAAAGGAAAGAAGAGCCAAGAATTATGAAATTGAATGTCCAACCAGGGTGGCCAGCTTGATCATGTGCACCATTGCAATAAGCACAATGAATATTTAGAGATAAAGTATAACAAGTTTAGGGAAAGAAGAACGTGCTTTGGCAAGTAGTTGCATTGATTTACACATTTCATATTTTTTTTGTATATCCATATCATGTAAACTAGATAGACGTTTGCACGTGTCAGTAATAATGGATCTCTTATCATCGGGTTCTCATATCAAGTCTATATTATATAATTTAGCCACAGCCAATTTCGTTAAGGACTTTAGGTTATGCCGAAAGTAGGCCATAGAGTAGTCAACGTGCAATTAATTAGGCATGTTAAAACAAATCATACTATAGTGTCTGATAGGTTGAAAGAAAGGTTAACATAATGTCACACGACATTCTATTATTTGACTGTTTAAAATACAATCATTTTTTCCATTCAACCATCTATTGACCTATACTTCTGTCCCTGCATCTGTCAAAGTCCTGACAAAGTGACATATTATTTTTAAAACTATATCTTGCCACATGTCGTGAGGAGTAAATTAGAATTCGTTAAATCTTGTACAGAGAACTTTTTTTATTCATTTCCAGCTTTTACAAATAAAATATCCAAACAAGACTCAGTGGACTAATAATTACCACATTAAATATTGCATTTTGCTGTCTTTTAATATTTTTCCCATGAAAGGCATGTTCCAATTATTAATTTGGCCCATCAATACATTATCAATCCCTGTTAATTGACGTTTTCACAACTATTCATACTTTAATTCTACCCCAGCTCATTTTATTATTTTTCTAGCATGTTTATACTCCACTGGGCTGTGTTTGAAACTTTTGAAAATTGGATTACTTCTAGGCCCCTATATGAATATAATATAATTGTATTGATATGAGAAAATTTGTCTAAACTTCGATATGGGTTATTCCAGTTGTACAATTTATTATTTGATCAAATCAGATTGATTTGTTTTGATATAACATTGGTGAATATATTATCGTACATAGATAATGTTAAATATTGTCATTAATCAACATCTAATTTATTAATTGTATTCATGCACAACAATAAACATTTTTTTCCACCAAATTCTCAAACGATGATTTTCAATATACACCAATTCCAATGTTTGTAGTACATTTTTAAATGATTATTCTTGCAGTTAATTCCAATTCCAATACTTATATTTTAATTTTTACCAAAAAGAGACTAAATCACCGTTGCCTCATTTGGAGCAGTGGAAAGACTTTTCACTTTAGATTTGGCTGCCTTCTTTGGTGGCTTGTAGTTTAGCCATGGAAGATCCATATTTTCATGTGTGTCCCATTTTTACATTATTAACAGAATCACCGATTCTAACACGCACGAGCTGTGGATTCTCGTCGTAGAATAGGAATTCAGCATTCAAGAAAGCTGCATCTGTAATGTCTTCAGGCATGGGGGTTTTAAGACATGAAATCGACATTTGCATGGTGGCAATAGAAAAGAGGGTCTCGACCCGCCGAGTAAAATTTTCCCATGTCTTCAAAACTGGGTTGCTTTGGATATCCAACGAACACATGGGCCGCAACGTGAGAGCCACGCTCAGACGACCCTAGCCCGGGATCGGTGGCACTCCCGTCTAGGTATAGTTTTCCCATGAAATCCTCCACGGTGTTAACACTGTGAACCATTTCACTGTACATGATTGTGAGATTGTTGACAACTTTTTGGTAGTCGTCAATGGCGCTAGTGAGGTCTAGATCGATGACGGTTGGAGGCATGTTCGCCGAGTTGCGCTTTGCTTTATATAATGGCGAAGTGGAGTCAGTAAATTGTTGAGAATTTACTTAACATGCATAGTGAAAAATAAATTATTTTTCAATTCTCACGATGGATATACTTTGTGTTTAGATAGAAATTGTACCATTTCTGAAAAAAAAAAAAAAAAAAAAAAAAAATTCTGATTTTGGAACAAGAATAATCAGGATTTGCAATCCTGAACTGTTCAATTGTCCAGTCTCTAATTAAAATCTATACATGGAACAAGAATAATAGAATCAAGGTTTCTCTTTTCTTGTGTTAGCAAGAATATGAATTGTGTTCAGTTCAATTTTTCTAAAACTCTAATAACTTATTAATATAAGTTCAAGTGGGCTTAACACGTCTTTTAAATTTAACCCGGTCAAATATTTAATTAATTAAATTGGACATATTAACAAGAAACTCAATTAATTAATTGTACAACAATTGTTAATTAATTAATTGATGAATCTCATTCTTCTAGTTCTCCTTTTGTGTGTGACACATTAGGTTCCCGATCACGATACTTAACGACGTGAATTATTATTTTGATCTTAAAAAAATTGATAAACTAAAATACCCATATTTTATTTTATCATTAATTCACATCCGTTATCCCAGATTGACATCCAGTAATTTGTTAGGGCAATACATGTGACGAGAAATATCACGTGGTATGACAAAATCAAAGTAGTTTATTTAACTTGAAAATATAATCATTTCGTCAATATGATCCAATCAATAACGAGATATGGATATGTGTTAATCTCAATAATCGATCATATATTTCATCCCACTATTAAGTCAATGTAAGTCGAAAACTCATTTTCGACTTATAAGGACACCTTGGTCAAGGATTTCATTATTAACCTAACTGAATGAAATTTAGATCATAATCTCTTACTATCTAATAGTAACGAATCATCTATTGATCATTCACAACCTTCGTATAATTCTTGACATACCCGAACGATGCCTTATTAGCGACCCTTGGTAGAGTAACATCCAATATCACCAAAGTATAATCGTCCTCATATAAGACACTATAATGACCTCAAGTCAAAGTACTAATTTTACTACCGAACTTTAGAGATTAACCACTGACACTCAGATAGTTATCTACGTGGAATCTCTCAAGCAGGTCTCCAGTCATATGTTCTATAACAAAACTTCCACGTGTTCATTTAAGTGTTATCACATTTTAACTTGTGAAATCAACTACTTACTTCACAAGTAAGAAATGTCATACGTAATGTTCTATCTGTAATAACGATATTTGTATCTTATTATTACTTACAACCACAGATGATTTATGATTCAGTTATATGCAAATTGTATCTCACAATCATAACTCTTTGTGATTAACAAATTATCAAGATTTGAATCTATGTATTCTATTATTTAATTTATTAAAACATTAATTCGATTAAATAATAGATATGCAAAAGTGGATCCCCAATCAATTTTCCCAAGATTCTTTTGAAAATGTACTAATACCATCTCTGGAAAGGAAAGAAGAGCCAAGAATTATGAACTTGACTGTCCAAATCAGGTGGCGCCAATCATGCGCACCATTGCAATAAGCACAATGAATATTAGGTTGTTATGTAAAACTACGCGCTCCTCGAGGGGAAGAGCCTTCATTAACTCAATGGCTTTCTTGTACTTGACTATGTATTCTTTCTTGGCCTTATCAGTCGGTCTAACTCATAATTTCGTTACACGAGAGAGCTTGTAATCAATGATTTTTTTTATTTGTTGACAATGGAGGGCAACAAGTCACATCTAAAGCTGCCCCTCCCTTGTTCAAATCCTCTGCAATACCACACTTATTGAATTTCGGCACTTTTAATGGATCGGCCAATGCTGGCGGATGATCAGAAACTAGATTGGAGGCGTCATAGAGGCCGCCGAACCCGAAAAGCGCCTTTCTTCGATCCAAATAAATTGCCTAGAGAAGTTTCTTTGGCCAACTTTACGCCACCTTCGCATGAAATTTGTAAGCCAATAGAACGCTTTGCAAGGATGAAAATGGGATGGCTTAGTAAAAAAAGGGTTTGGAAGAGTACTCGTGGGGGTATGGTGTGGGGTTGAGAATAGTGCATGAGGTTTGAGAAGTGGCCATGGCTATTTCGATTAAGTGCACGATACACGTCCCGTTAAGTAACATATATATATATATAGCATTGGCTAGAGGAGCCGATCTGGTTCACCACTACCTCCATCATCGCCACTGCAGACATTGTTGACCCCTTTTTTTTGTAAAAATGATGTGGACAATAGATGTCGGGTCCACTCACGTCCAAACAAGCAAGTTTCAAAACGCTTTGATTGGAAACTTGATTGGGCGAGGTCGCTATATACGAAAGGGAGATGCTCTGACACACGAGACAAAAATGTTTAGACACGAGTGGCATATTTAAAGGAGGTTGCATACTAATAATCAACCTTAAACAACTCAATCAAAACAATATGATCTAAACTCATGCAAACAAGAATATGCAATAAACTAGCTTTTAAGTGTAAAGAGTTGCCTTAGATTTTAATATTACAAGACAGCTAGAATCGAATTTAGTGCTATGAATTAATTAACTTATCTTGCAACCATAGAATTCGTACATCAAACTGTATGGATATTAATAAATATATTTATCTCACTGTTGACCTATTTAGCCCTTGTTTGGTTAATAATATTCTTTAATTTTTCCTAAGAATATTATTTCCTATATCTTTTTTATTCGGCCCAAAATCACCTCCTACCTCTCCATTATTTTATATTGTGCAAATGACTAGATATGTATAAAAGGGAGATGCTCTAACATGCGAGACAAAAATGTTCAGACACAGGTGACATATTTAAAGGAGGTTGCATACTAATAATCAACCGTAAACAACTCAATCAAAACAATATGATCTAAACTCATGCAAATAAGAATATGAAATAAACTAGAGAATATCAAAGATAGCTTTTAAGTGTAAAGAGTTACCTCATATTTAAATGTTACAAGAGAGCTAGAATCGAATTTAGTGCTATGAATTAATTAACTTATCTTGCAACCATAGGATTCGTGTATCAAACTGTATGGATATTAATAAATATACTTATCTCGCCGTTGGCCTAAAATCAGATTAAAATCTATCCTTGTTGGGTAGAAATTAAAATTAGATTTTTAGTTGATTTTGATAAAAGTTGATGAAATGTGTCGTTGAAAAATTGGAAGTCCCATGAAACATGTGGTTAATTAACTGTTGACTTTGACTTGGATTAAAATTTACCAAACAGGGATTTAAAATCTAATCGTCACTATGCTATAATATAAAAATCGCACTCCTTTTCTTTTCAAAAATTACAATTCTCTCTTCGAACTTTAACAATAAATTCCGCTTTCACCAGTTTTATGAGGTCTCTCAATGTCAACTGAGTTATTTGGAGGTAAAAAGATAGATAATTTAGAATATATTTTTCCGGAAAGGAGTATATAAATCCTCTTTGGAATGCAGAAAACACTAACCTCATAGTTGTGTCAATGATAATTCTTTACCGATAAGGTGAATGTCAACGATATTGTCACGCTAAACAAGTTTGAGTCTTAACAGAATAAAAAAGCATCAAATGGAAGACTAAGGAACCAATGGAAAGACGCATCACCTTGAATGCCAAAGAAAAACATATGCTGAACAATCATGCTACATGTATAAGGCTGATTGTCAAATTTTTTGATAAATTGTCGGTTGTCAAGATTTAATTGATTATTGGACATAAAACACAGGACAACCAGCCAAAACAATATTGCTACCTGTACATCCTTAAAAATCCATGTACACTTCCCCGAACAAGGTGCTTAAGTCTATACTAAGAGCATGTTTGGCCAAATTTTAAATCCAATTAAAATTGAAAATATAGTCGTTATTGGGTTCCACTCGTCTAAAAAAAATCAGCAATAACGGTTAATTTTTCAATTTTAATTCGATTTTAATCTCTACCGAACACGTCCTAAATATCAAGTGAATATGAGAAAATTAGTAAACCAAACGGTAAAATCTTGATTTATTCAAGGGCAGTACTCACAACAAACTCTCTCTCTCTCTCTCTCTCTCTCTCTCTCTCTCTCTACTTTGTGGCCGTGTTCATTATGTACACAAATCTTTATTAAAAAAGCTTTGTCACACCTTTTTGCAAGTTTTTTGTTTTCCTTTTCATATTCTTCAATTTTATTTTTTTTTTCTTTTCTACAGCTCTGCTTCATTCTTTAGATTTGCTTGGCTCTTTTGTTTCATTTATTTTAATGCGGGTATTTCTTGAGCCTATGTTGTAATGGGTCGATGTCATATTATTTAATGAAGTTGGGGTGCATTTTTTTTTTTTTTTTAAATAATGTAGCGATCACCTCTTATGCCACATAAATAGTCGTTATTACTATTGATGATAAATAGCATTAATGCTCGTATTTTTCACTCCAATGAGGTCGGAGACGGATCCAACCCAAATTTAATTCATTAGTTATTATTATTATTTTTACAAGCCTAATTAGAAAATTAAGCTCATTCCAACTAAACCCGTCATTTTTTTTTTTAAAACCCAATTGCTAGACAATGAATTGAAAGTCCAATCCAATTTTTAAATCTTATTATATCAAATTTTGAATCGTCATTTCTTCAAAGATTAGTTCTAAAAATGGAATTGAATTTTCAATTCCCACATATCTCAAATCTTCTCTCATAAACTCTCTGTGAAGGTTTGCCTGCATGTTGGTATTTTTTTCTTGCTGGTTTAGTAATTTATATTTGGTATTTTCTTTCGTTGACTCTCTTTAAAGTATATTTCTTATTGTTGGTTTTGTTTATTGGGTGAAGTCGGGAGGTTTTGTGCCAAGAATGATTAAGAATTAAGAATCTTATTGTTTTAGTTCTTTAAAGTGGAAATCTATATTAATCAGTCAATTAGGAAGATTTTTTCTCAATTCCCAAGTTTTCAAATGGCTGTCGTTCCAATTTGGCAATTTCCACACCATGAAAGGGCTGAAATGGTGAGGGGTGACACTTTTAAGTATTATTATTTGTTGTATGGCTGAATTTTCTTTTCATTTAATAATATAAATGTTATTTTGTAGGTATATAAATATTCTATTGGGTATTATTTGATTTAAAACAACGGAAATTGAATAATTTTGGCTTGGTTTTTACTTTTTAGTTTTTATTAATGTAGGTGGAATGATTTTGAATCACTACGTTGATTGGAGCATTTATAGAGAAGTTCTATTCTCTAGATTTTTCAAAATAAGATATTATTACATTAAAATTCGAGTTACCACATTATGAGTTAAATATGAAGGCTGAGTCCCGATTTCAAGTATCTACATTTATTGAATTATGCAGACAGTTGACTGCGAGTGAAAGGTCGGAGAGTTACATTATAGTGACTAGATTGAGTCATCTTGTATTGGCCTGTTTCTATCACAAGCATTGAGCGAGTATTTTTAGCAATTAAACATGTGAAGACGACATTTCGCAACAAAATGAATGATGACTTTCTTGCTGATTGTATGATACTTTTTATAGAAAAAGAACTTGCTGAGAAAATCGATCTAAGTTCTATTATATATGAGTATTATGTTTCAAATTCTCATCGGGAACGACTTAAATAAATAATGTTTTTTAATGAATTTTTTTAATACATGTAAATTTTATTATATTGACTTTGTTAAGTACTTTCAGTCCTCCTAAAAAATCTTGGATCCGTCCATGAGTAGAGTAATGCTAGTTATGGCTCGTTTGACATGACTTTTTTATTTGCTTCTATTTCTTATAGAATATATAAGAAATTTACAATAAGTCAAAAATTCTTCTAGCCACACAATATTTTCAGAAAATTATTCAAACATATTTAAAAGTAGTTTCTTAATTTCATGAGCAGCTTTTGACTTTTCAAAAGTCGTGCCAAATGAGCTCTTAGTATTAGTACTACTTAACTTGATTTAGGTGACACTAAGACATTTTTATTTATAAATTTAGGGAAAATTGTAGCAGTGGTCCCTTACCTTTCATTTTTTTGTAAATTTTATCCCAAGTTTCAATTTGTACCAACGAAAATTCTTAACCTTTTATAATTAGCAATTGAAGTCCTACATCAATTTGACCGTTAGTTGACCAAACAAATTGATTTAATAAGGACAAAAAGGTAACTTTATAATTAATATTTTTCCAAATATTATTAACAATTAGAACAACAATTAAATTAAAAAAAAAAAAATATGCCCCACCCATCCCCATCTTTTTCCCTACCCCCATCTCCCATCCCACCTCTCGCCACCCACAAGCCAAACCATAATCCAAAGTTGTCGTCGCCTTCGTCGGACTACTAGCCTCTTTGTTTGAGTTTCTCACACTTTTGTGGCTGCCTCTTTTAGTCCTTTTGCTGCTCCTTTTATCGGATCTTTACCGAAAATTTGGGCATTGGTTTTGTACCTCTGTCCCTGATTTTGCCCCCCCTATTGTTTCTGCTTTGCACGACTTTTGGTTGGTGTTTTTTGTATTCTTTTGTGGTCCATTTGAGTGGATAATTTTGGTCCAATTTTTTTGGTATTGCTGTGGGCATTCGTT
>CAIGRO010012999.1:0-11418 GCA_903798355.1 Fraxinus baroniana
GAGTAAAAGACAGACAGCTTGCAATGAATCAAGAATTTCTCCTACCATATTTCCTTTCTTTTTAGCCTCTTCCTCTCTCACTCTCTCTTCTACACAAACCCCATTTTCACATTCATTTTTCATCATCCTCCTCCTTCTTTCTCACTGTAGAATAGGCTGTAGCAATGGAGGAATAACAGCATAGGGGTTTGGGTTTCTTTTTGTCCTTTTTGTTTTGTTTCTTTGAGGCCTTTTTTCTGCTGTTTCTCAGGCTCAGACTGGGCTTATTTGCCTTGAAATTTGTGCCCAAGAAAAAGAATTCTCCCAGTTCCTGTGTCAATTGACGTAGTTTTTGGTGGGAAGATTTTCTTCTGAAGGTTTAAACACAGGTTTGGCTCTGTTTTTTCTATGCCAGTTTTCTCCCACAACATGTTCTCTGACTTCCATGACTGGAATTACACATTTCTGCAATTCTCTGTCCATTTCTTGTACTCAAGCTTGAGCTATTCCTTGGCTCTCTATTTTCCAAGGGAAAAAAATGATGTAAAAATGGTAAAGTTTGTGTCTTTTTATATTTTCCTTCGTTTTCCCTACGAGTCTGCACAAAATTTGTTCTTGTCAAGGAATATGCTAAAAAAATTTTATGTTGTCTCCTTTCATTTTTCCGAAAAATGGAAATGTTTGAGTCTCTATGGCCCTTCGTTTTTGTTTTCAAATGCGGCCAAACGAATAGTTTCTTCACATATTTGAGCAAATAATTAAAATATTTTGTTCTCTATTTTTACGTCTTTTACCATTCTTGAAAAGTTAATCTTATCTTGTATTTCTTCAAAAAACCATTTTAATGAAACGTGTAATTAATTAACATTTCTTCCTTTTTATTGCAGGAAATTTACCGTAGAGGAAACTGAGTTCTGACAATTTTGTGCACTCAAGCTCTCTGCATTTTGGGTTCTTCATATTTTGCCTTTGCAAACACACTTTTAAGGTTTGTTCAACATTTCTACATTTGAGTATGCAAGTTTGATGTCATTTTTTGGCGTTTTGGGCACAAAATTGTGTCGGTGCTCTCTGTTACAACTCCATTTTCTATATTTGCTCTAAATTCACACCCTTTTTAAATGTTTTCCCCACTTGTTATTTAAGAGTGTCTACAATTTACAAAAGTATGTGTATTTTTGTGCATATATAAAAATCTCTTAATTCTTGTTTTTAATTTTCTTTCAGGAAATTTTTTTGGGAAAGAGTTGTATAGAAATGACAGGTCCAAATTGCATGGATGAAAATGACTGTGGAAACTTCTTTGATCAAATTGATGACTTGATTGAGTTTCCCCCAGACAATGAGTATGGTGATGACAGCCTTGTTGAATCAGGCGATTGCAAGGATTCTGCGAGCATTTGGAATGATCCCTTGCCGGATTTCGACCCTCCTTTCTTCAATAGCAAATGCAATTCTGTGTCTGATCTTTCAGCCGAGCTCTCTGTTCCGGTGAGCATCAGCATTTGGTATATAATTGTCACGAATTTTCCTAAACAAGTTAACTTTTGCTAACTGCTTGTTCAAAATTTTCGAGACCTTTCTAACAAATGCAATCGGTGAAACTTGTCAAATCACGTACTGTGGGACCAGTTATTAGGTTATGCAATCGGTGAAATTATTCAAATTAGGTACTGTGGGACCAGTTGTTAGGTTATGCAAACGGTGAAATTTGTCGAATCGCATACCGTGGGACCAGTTATTAGATTATGTGATCGTATTGGATTCAATTTTTTTGTTGAGCCATCTTAGTCTCTTGGTAAGGTCGCGGCTATTAGTTGCAACGTCACGCATATTCCCCATCCAAAATCGGTGTTAAAAATGGAAAAGTAGGGGTGGGAGGATCTATGTGACAGTCGTGGTGCTATTGAAATTAGGCTTTAGGCTTTTAATTGATTAGAAGTGCTTGTAAGATTTGTAATGTAGTTATGCCACATTGGTGATGTTGGTTGTCACATTCTTGGCATTTATAGTACTTTGATCAGTTTATGCTAATTTGAAGCGGTGGGACAAGTTTTGTTTGAAATTTGAATTATATAATTTTGTTTCAAATTCAAATATTAATGTGTAATGTAGGTATGGTCCACTCTATCCATACATTTGTCTTTTTATGAATAAAATATAGGATACATTTTTAATTCAAAAATTCTCAAGGCGCTAACCAATTTTATAATTCCCCTTTTCCATACTTGTTTTCGTTGTGAAATTTTCTCCCTAGATGTACATTTTCAAACTGCTGGCGCTGTTTCATCTGTAACTTACCATTAATTCTTTGATTAAATGGAGTTCAGGTAGGGATTGGTCCTTTAACGTGAGATGCCGTGAATAGCTAATTATTCATGTGAATCTTATTGCATAGCCGCTAGGTGAAGTTCACGATTTGCATCTTCAAACACTTTAGGCTCTCTCAGAAAGAATGAGGGATTGGTCTTTTAACGTGAGATGCTGTGACATGAAAATTGGCCGATAACAAATACTCTGCCTTCTGTGGCCCTTTTCATGTGGAAGTTACCAAAACTTCATGCGCGCGCAGTCGTGAATTCACACACAGCACATCATACTTCATCATATGTTCGATTGTCTAATATTTTCCATCAACAATGTCTCTCTTTCATGATTAAATGAAATGGAGCATACTAATTCTGTTGTGCCAAGTGCCAACCGTGATTTTGAAATTAATATACGATGTTATATCTTACTCTCATCTTCTTTTTCTTGCCTTGTTTTCTCTCTCAGTACGAGGATATCATACAACTGGAATGGCTTTCTACATTTGTGGAGGATTCGTTCTCTGGCGCGGGGATGACTCTAGGAAAGGAGAACCTTCGTGTTGACAAGGAGCCATCCCACCAACATTTCCAGACTTCCAGTCCTGTTTCGGTGCTTGAGAGCCTCAGCACCAGCAGTAGCAGTTCCTGCTCAGTTGGGAAGATTATGCCTCTCGACCCAAGTCACCGTGGTCCACATTGTGCCCCGAGCAAACGTCCACGCCCTCCAACTTTCAATCCCCAAGCAGAGATTCAACTTATTTCCCCTTCAACCTCCTTTATGGAGACCCCACAGCTGTTTGCCACTCCTGTTGTTTCCTCAGATTCTGAAAATTTTGCAGACTCTCAACCTATGGAAAAGGTTATGAAACCGGTTCGAGCAGAACAGAAGAAGAAAAAGAAAATTAAATCATTTGTGCCTGTTGGTCCGTTGGAAGTGAATCGGAATCCTCCAGCACAAGCAGTGAGGAAATGCATGCATTGTGAAATTACAAAGACTCCACAGTGGAGGGCTGGCCCAATGGGTCCAAAATCTCTATGCAATGCTTGTGGTGTTCGCTACAAGTCAGGCCGCCTTTTCCCTGAATACCGTCCAGCTGCAAGTCCTACATTTGTTCCATCGTTGCACTCAAACTCTCACAAGAAAGTTATCGAGATGAGAACCAAGGGTGAGGCTGGAATCACTGCAACTACCCCAACCACCATCAAGTCAGAATCTGTCTCGAACACCTCCCTGTCATACGAGTGACGAAAGGAAAAAGTCCTTGTGCAAACTATTGTCCTTATTAGTCTAGTATTATTGTCTCGCAGTTGTTACATTCCTATGTACAGAGATGTATTGTGGAGTAGGAGCCACAATAGACCGAATCGTAGGGAGGAGGAATGAGATGAGAGAGTTTGGAAAGTCTAGTCGACAAGTCGAGTTGAGGACTAGGGCGAGCTTTTAGTCTTGTTTAGGTTTAGTTTTCTGATCAGTATTATCTATTTCTTAGTCTGTTTTGTTTCAATGTCATGGAATTCTTTTGCAGTTAAGTTTAGGAATTTGAAAATGTTAAGAATCTGAATTGTGTGCTCTCTCTGCTGTTTTCGTATTTTTGTTTCTAAAGCCACTGTTTGTATCCCTTTATGGAACTAAAACCAGTTGAAAGAGCCAAGAAATAGAGTCTATTTTTTCATATAAGCTTTAGTAGCATCCATGGAATCCCCGACGAGGCGAAATTGAGCCTTAAATAGACAGGAAGAAACCCAACATTACTGCTGCTACTACGATTATGAGAAGATGACTTGACTGCATAATACAGGGTCCGTTTGATTGCAAATGTGGAATTTTGGTGGAAAGAAAATGAATTACATGGAATTGAATTGCCTGAAATTTGTTTTACTGGAAATTGTAATCACTTGTGTTTGACTGGTATAATTTTTCACCTGAAAAATGTTGAAAGTTTGGTCTTCGTTTGACTTTGTTTTTCATGGAAATTATCCATTAAAGTGATAATTTTTTTTACCATTGGATCTAGATTTTGTTCCAATTGTCAAAAAAAAATTAAAATTAAAAAAATATCATACCAATTATCATTCATTTGACTTTGTTTGGCATGAAAATCATCAATAAAAGTGATAAAAAAATTTTATCATTGTGTCTAGAATTTTTTTCCAATTGATAAAAAAAAAAAGTTGGAAAATCAATTTCCACCATGGTTTTCTACAAAACCAAGGAAAATGTGAGCATTTGAGCCAAACAAAGAAAATGAATTCCAAAAAAGTGTATCAAATAGAGCAAAAGTGAAAGTTGAAATTTGTTTTCCATTTTTCCTGGAAAATAATGACCAATCAAACATGCCATAATGAAATAATAAGTTCAACCTTGAAATGAAAAACTGACATGATAAAGAAAAAAGGTTATATTAGATCCATTTTTGGCTATTTATTAAAAATTAATTGATGAACAATTAATAAATTTGCTCTTCTCTGCATTTTAATCACACGTTCTCTTGAAAATCATTATTTAAAATATTGATAAGGGCCATCAAACAGGGGATTAAATAAATAAAACTCCCTAAATCACTTCTTGTACTTGTTTAGCAAGCACTTGAAGTTGAACTCCCTCCATAACTAAAAATCTTCTTCTTCCAAAGAACACAATGACTTCTCCTGAAGATCAGAAAACATGATTTCTGAACAATTAGAAAGTTTTTGTTTTTCCCAAAAATTTTAGCAAACCTCTGTGAGATGAATAATCATTTTTGTGCAACTCCAAATGTGAAGTCAGTCTACTTATCTTAGTCGTGAAACTGAATAAAATATTGAATTAAATCGTATCAGTCTCTACTTGGATTATTACTCTTTTTGTACTTGTTGTTTTATTTCCAATTATAATGAGAAATCTCTCATTTTATTGACATATTTTGCGCATATCTCTTGGGAAACGATAATCCATGAAGATAATTTGGTTTCAAAAAATAAATTGTAAGATGAATTTTGCTAAATGTACCCGTGCGTTTACACGCCCGGGTACACGACCCCATCGCCCCCCTCACAATGAGGGGGGCCCGAGGTGAATTAAATAATAGGCAACCCCCCCCCCCCATTGTGAGGGAGGGGGGGCGTGGGGTCTGGTTTACAAGAAAAACCCCCGTGTACCTGTAGCTTTGCTCTTGTAAGATACAGTCATGTTGCAACATGACAAAACCAGTTTTCTGAAATTGAGAAATTCCTTGTTCAAATTAATCTTCACGAATTTTTAATTCTAATATCATATTTTTCTTGTTATAAAAGAAAACATTTAAAATCCAATTAACATCAAAAAATATATTAAACAAACTTATATTTTAAGTATTAAAAAAAAAAAAATCTTTTGTGACCTTCGCTTTCTTCGCTTGCTTGTGATATAACTCTTTCCATAACATCCTCTTTTGAAAGTTTCATACATCTTTGAAATCTTCGTTCTTGATCTTCATCCGAATATAATCCCACGCATAGACATTTTGTAGACTGATGACTCTAAAAATATATTAGGGTCCGTTTGATTGCAAGGGTGAAAAATGAGTGGAAAGAAAATAAATTTCAAGGAAAGTAATTGCCTAGAAATTGTTTTGTAGAGAATTGTTAATTGAGTGTGTTTGATGGGTATAATTTTCCACCCGGAAAATTTTTAAATTTTGTGTTCGTTTGACTTTGTTTTACATGGAAATTGTTCATTAAAGTGATAATTTTTTCCACAATTGGTTATAAAATTTGTTTTCATTGCCAAAAAAGTAAAAAAAAAAATAATCTTTTCCCTAAAAAAATATTTTTCATCAAAATTTAGTGTTTGTTTGACTTTGTTTTACATGAAAATTGTCCATTAAAGTGAATTTTATTTTATAATTGATTATGAGATTTGTTTACATTGTCAAAAAAATAAAAAAATAAATTAAAAGCCGTCAACTGGAAAAACAATTCCCACCAAATTGGGAATTGGTGGGAATTGATTTTCCCCAATTTCAAGAAATAGCTGGCGCGTGAGATTCATAATGGAAAACAAATTGCCATGAAAATTGTGCACATCAAACATNCCTGGAATCAGATTTCCAATTCCTTGAAAATGAGGAAATGGTGGACGTGTAGCCATAAAATGGAAAAGGAATTCCATGAGAAAAAAATGGTATCAAACATGACAAATGTTGGAAAATGGAATTTGAAGCCTATTCAACGCAACCTTAATTAATTCTTAAGAATAAATACTGTTGGGATTTATGTTATATTGACAATTCTTTAGACAAAATGATTATTATAAAAGAATATGATTGCTATAAAAGAGTTGTAAAAGTCAATGAATCTTTTGGAGGTCGTATAGATTAACCAATAGTTTTGTGTTCGAGTATGGAACAAGGAGAAAAAGTCGTCGAATTTACAATATCCTGTCGCCTATCTGATGCTAGAGCGGAAAAAATAGAATCATTGTCGCCCACTTGTCGCTCAAGCGACACACCTCTCGCTCGTTTGCCGCTAGCCTAGTTCATGATTTTCAAGAGTTATATCTATTATATATTACCTGAATACCTCTTATTATAAATACACAATTCCCATTACGTTTTTGGAAGTGGTTGATCATTATATTATATCTTGATAACATCATTCCAAAATTCAAGAATAAATCCAAATATTGAGATTAAACTTTTGATTCGTGAGATCAATCAACCACAAGGTAAGTAAAATATCAAAGTCAAATAATCCAAAGTACCACTTCCAAGATATAATTAGGAAGGTGGTTTATCAATAGCCTTCAACAAGTTTGAGAGAAGTTGGATCAGAAGAACGTGAAGAATACAAGAATAAAGTGTTCTTGGCAATTTACACGAGATAGATAATTCAGAAGATCGGAAGCAGGTGTGAGTGAAGCACGTTCCAACGAGTCTTAGAGATTGCAGGAATTAGATCAGCGAGTCTAGTGAATTTTCTAGGCTGGATCATACTGTAAATATTGTATATAGTAGACACTACTGGCTTGGTCCTAGAGTTCCCTTTTTCCTACTCCAAATCAATTTCATATAATTGATTTCTAATTATTTCCTTCTCCAAATTATGTCAAAGTAATTCCAAATTATTTTTAAGTTTCGTTTTCGATATTTAGTATTCGATATCTTCCATTCTAGAAGAGTACAATCAAGCATTGGTTTGTCCGGCAAAAGTAATATTGTGCTATATTAATTTTGGAAAATAAAGTTGTATCGTAGGAGATGGACGTCCATTTGATCTTGTTAACACCGGTGCAATGAGCGAAATCCGTCTTAAGGAGATTTACATTCATTTACCTCACTTCATTTTATCTCATTCGGTTTCTATTTTTTTATGTTTTAGTAAATAGTGATTTGCTCATTATTATGCATGTAATGTGATTCGGTAAATGGTTACTCTAGTATTTACATGCATGTGTCTTTTATTAACGAAATATAATTCATGCATTAAATTATCCAACAATTTTAAGATGGACTTTTGCATTTTATATTATGGTTATGGAGCAGTATTCATATTGTTATATGTCAAGAGTTTCTATATTCTATGGCTAAATCGCATGTTGATAAATTGTTGTGATTGGACAATAAGTATGATTGAAAACTCGGTTAATGGAAATTGAGGATTTATGATTATTCATTCTGATTCTTTACTAAAGAAAAAGAAAAAAAAATTGTGTAAGGCACCATTGTTATGAATTTATATAAGGTCTTAATTTGTTGAAGATTGATACATATTTCCACTCAAGATTATTCTTGTAGAATAATTCTTTTCGTACATAATCATTTACCAAATCTTTTACCGAATTGACAAGTGACAGTCCTCTATTGGGGCGGTAAATGATTATGTACACGTAGCGCAGTTGTTGTAGAATAGTCATTAATAGCTGCCAAATCATATGTACAGAAATGACATGCTTATTCAATATATTATTGTCAATTAAATTAACTCTATTCCGCAATGCATGCGTCTCTTATGTTATGTGGGTAAGACTTCACTGTTGAATATTTCTGATTTTGTGTCATTTAGAGAAAATATAGTTACAATAACAGTAATAAAGGCAGTTAACTTCATGTTGGTTGGAATTTTATAAATAGAATGTAGATGAGCTTTGATGATATTATGGAAGTAAAACTGTAAGTGTATGAAAGTGCGCGACTTTTCTTAGGTTGTGTTTTCACTTTTAACTTATGGCTCAAGGGTAATAAAGTGGTTGGACACTAGTCTAGTATCGTCCCATATAGATAAATGAAACATACTTCACCCAGCACTGAGAAATGTGACGCAGAGCCTTTTCTTCTTTGATGCACATTTGCAAGAGGAGCACATGGTATCCTGCATACATCGCGTTTAGAGGTTTGGTCAGAAAACTAACATATGATAATAAGAATTGTAGGCCAAAGTTGGGGTCTGATACTCTTATGTGCTGAAATGCGTTAAAGATATGAAAATTCAGCATAAACGCTGATCACTGGATTTGCAGAAAGTTTGTTCTTCTTTGTTGGATGACAATGTAAACTCAAATCGAGAGACAAGTGTACATATTTGTACAACAAATAAGGCAACTGGGAAAACTTCTTGAATGCAGGAACACATGCCAGCTTCTTTGTACTACCTTCTCAAACTGTAGTATAGTTTGAATTCCTGTGAAACGTTCGTTATCCAAGCGTCTCTCTCTTATAAATATGAGAGTGCATGGGCTTTTATATGATATTGACATTGCTAGTCATTTTATATACTGACTAGATGTAGAATAAATATGTTTATCTGATAGATAAAAATAATTGTCGATGTGATCCAACTTTATATATTGTTAGATGAATATTATATGGATAAGACCTATCTAGAATTGTGATGGTATGATGGTTGTTTATATAACATTCTCATTTTATGTTTTGTTTTCTTCAAATAAAAATTTAAAATATTTGAAGAATATTTGAAATGATAAATTGCACTGTACTGAATACCTTGTTAAAATTAAAATGTGTACGGTGTTAAAAATTGGACAACCAATGTAAGGATTCAAAATTGAAAGAAATCCTCAATACAACATGAGAATTGAAAGAAATTAGAACTTTCAATCAAGTTAGAAGGAAGCATGATGACTTAAAAAATCTTGGAAGGGTTTTTAAATTGGTGACAATTTGTGCATGTTATATAATTTGGTCGAGATACCTAGCTACAAGTGAAATGGCATAGAATGTCTTGTATAATGATAAGTCTCAACATATATATGGGAGACATAAATATTATTCAATAGTTGCTCTCAAATAGAACAATACTGATTGTCTGCCTTATAATAACCTATCGAATCCGTTTATAAATGAGTTGTTTATAAAGAATAGATTGCGCATCGAGGAAGATGTGTGTAAAGCCTAAACTAATGGGGTAGCTTAATGGGAAGCTAAGCTAACTGCTGGAGATCCCACGGACAAGGTTCAATAGGAAACTAGTTATGATAGTCTTGATAAATAGCACTTTAGAGTTTTAATTCCTCCATGCATTTTTCTATGATGCAAATAAGTGCTGCCTACAAAAGATTAGTTAGGATAAGCTATGCTTTTAATGATGATTATATCTTGTAAACAATAAAAGCGGAGTATTGTAGGGTACTCTTTATAGGACATCACCTATGTGAGTGCAAACTTGGCCGATTCTATGAGAAGCACTTGCAGAAATAAGGCAATTCGGGGCTGAAATAATAAATACAATAGAGAACCAAAGTTTGATATGAGAGATAATGTGTTCAATCTATTGTATAGGTTTACAGTAACATCGGATAGTTCAAAATGTTGCATTCACTAAATAGCCAGTAAATCAGATAGACTTACTATGAAAGGTTCAAAGCGAAAGTTGTAGATCCTGATGCATTATTTTTCAATTGTACTCTTCTTCGTCTTCCTTATTCTTAGTCGGCTTCTTCCACTCACGTGAAGGATTGTTGGAATAATTGACATTATTTATGGTGAATTAGAATAAGTTTTCAATAGGTACAACTCTTCAATGAAAAGGATGCATATTGATGCGGACCCACGTCGTAGTAGTGGCAGCAGCTACGGATCCGTTTCGACCGCGACCTAGTCACAGACCATTATTCAACGATCAATGTATCATTGCCCGAACTTGTCCTCGTATCATGGATCACATCACATACAAAGAGTCATGTTCCTTAGAATGAGTATGACTATTTAAAATGTGCATGATGAAAAGGCATGACCATTTGATAGGGTGTGTAATCAAGCGTTGGTTCACCCGACAAAATTAATATAGTGTTATATTAAGTTTGGAATAAGCGTTGTATGTTGAGAGACGAATGTCCATTTGATCCATTAGTACTAGTGCAATGGGCGAAATTCGTTTTAAGGAGATTTGCATTTGCATATCTCGTTTCATTTTATCTCCTTCAATTTTTGCATTTTCTATATTTAAGTAAATAGTGAGTTGCTCATTATTATGCATGTATTATGATTTGGTAAGTCATTACTCTAGTATTTACATACAAGTATTTTTTATCAACGGCATATAAATCATATACTAATTTATCCATCGCTATAATTCTAAGAAACTCCTCTTTTGACATCTCTAAGCAAAGCACTGATGTTAAGCTTATCTAACCCAAACACCAGTCCTTAAATATCAGTAGTAGATAGTGATTTCAAAAGAGCACTTCATATCTGCAATCATATCCAAGGAACAAAAAATATCAGTAGTAACAGAATATCTCCTCGTTTTTGTCAAAAGAACCAAAGTACAAGAATTCATGGAGGAATTTATGAATCCAATAGTTCTTTATATCCTGAGGCGTTAAAAGTGGTGAATATAGTAACTACCTGTTTATTTTTCAGAGAAGGGATATGATGTGAGAGATAAAAATCAATTATCCTTTAATAATCACCAATTAAAGTCACATTCATATATTACATAAATCAATCGTAATTTATTTTCATATAAAAATATTGAATTATGACCTAAATTATGAAAAACTTAACAAACTTTGATATTTCTGAATATGTAATCTCAAAAGTATGATAGTTGCGATTTTTTTCATATAAAATATTACTTGCTAAACAAAAAAGTGTAGGCTTTTTAGAACACTAAGGAGCCGTTCTCTTCATGTTTCAGTTTTGAGTTTTGAGTT
>CAIGRO010013095.1:0-15420 GCA_903798355.1 Fraxinus baroniana
ATACAAAAATCTCCTTTCATTATACGAAGTATAAAATATTGAATTACATACTCTTCGTTGGATCGACCCTTACTTCCACTACTACATTAGTTTTAGAGGTTAAGATATTACTTTTAGGTGCTGCGACAGTACACACCAGACGCCGATTGGAATGTCACCATACGGAATAGTATTTGGGAAAGCTTGCCACCTACCAGTGGAGTTTGAGGACAAAGCATATTGGACATTGAAGCAGTTGAATATGGACCTTGAAAAGGCTGGATAAAAGAGAATACTATAGCATCATGAATTGGAAGAGTTCAGAGGGAAGCTTATGAAAATGCTTCTATCTACAAAGAAAGGACGAAGCAGTGGCATGACGAAAGCATTCAACAACGTATTTTCCACGTAGGGGATCAAGTACTATTGTACAACTCTAGACTTAAGCTATTTCCAGGAAAATTGAACTCAAGATGGTCCAGGCCTTTCAAGATATCCTAAGTGTTTCCTTATGGTACAGTTGAATTATGCCACCAACAAAGGAAAATTTCAAGGTCAATCAACAACACATCAAATACTATGTCGAGGACTTTCTAACTGCTAAAGAAAGCCTTGACCTAGTTGTTCCAAAATAATCACGGCACAAAGTCCAGCTAATAACTGTAAAGAAGCGCTTTTTGAGAGGTAGCCCAAGCTCTATCCCTTTTTCATTACTTAAGTCTTAATTTTTAGTTATTTCATTCGTTGCTTATCATGATTATCTTATTCATATTGTTCTCTTTGTATTATAGGACATACTTAAGTTTGGGAGTGCAAACATGAGTGAAGGGAGATTGACACCCAAATCATTACGATGGAGAGGATGATAATGTCATGAGTAGCAAATTTGAGGTAACAGTGTAACACACATAAAAATAAGTAACGCAGAGCCTAAGCGCTACAAAACTATTTCATTAACAGAAACGCGTTGCAACGTTTTTTTTTTTAAATTTCATTACGTTTTTTTAGCAACGCAGTGCCTGCAATTTTTTAAAAAAAGGGCAACAACCCCCCCCCCCCAAATCCCTAATTTTAAATCCCTCTTCTAACTTCCCTTCTTGTTCTCTTCTTGTTCTCTTTCCCCACACCATTCCCCACTCCATCCTCTCATCTTTCTTCTTAACTCAAGGCCACTCACCACCAACACATGAACATATGGGTTTGATTTTAACATTGTACTAGTTGTGTTTTCTTCTCCCCTATCCAAGCTACGGAATCAAGGTAAAGTTTCCAATTTCTATTTGTGCTTTTTGCTATTGGAAGTGCCCATTTCGAGGTATTGTATATTTTTGGTGATGTTTTGGTGATTGGGTCTCAACTTATTGCAACGATGTGGGAAACTTTTGTGCTCACTAAGTGTTTGATATTATGCCACTTTGAACTTTCATGCCCACTTCATGCTAATTACATCTATATCTTTTGTAGCATATATATATATATATATATATATATATATATATATATATCATTTCATAAACATCCACATTCATTCAATTTGGGTAATTTTGGTTGTGTTGATTTCGTATGTCATGTCGTATACTGGATGTTTCCTATGTGTTCGATGGTTTGCCATGGTTGTGAAATTGGGTGTTCATTCTCATAGATATCATCTACCCTATTTTAGCATACTGACATGTATATTGGCTACGTTTAGAATTTTTCTATATTCCCATTGTATTTGTTACTTCTTATGCTAATGGGTTTCCATATTCTATACACGTACATGTACAATTCTATACACGTACATGTACAATTCCTCTTCCAACTCATTTGACAGGAGTAAGTTCATTATTGTTGAGGCCTCCGAATGATATAACAACATGGTTGTGCACAAGAACTGTATACTGGAGAGGGGACTTGAGAATTATATGCGAGAACAAATTGAACAACGACATTAGGAAACCTTTGCCAAGCAACCCCGACTAGCTTTAATCTATGTTGTTTGGAAATTCTATGCCAATGCAAAGGAACACATGGATTTTTGGGTGTTTGTACGGGGTAAATGGATAACGTTTGATAGAACCTCCATCAATTGGTTCTATAATCTGCCGGACATTGAGGGTGATGACTATTCTCGACTGCATGACGTGGAAGATGATCTTAACGAAGTCATTAGAATTTTGGCAAAAATGGGGACTTCGTGGAAGCGATCAGGGGATGATGTGATTAACTTCTTCGCTTCGGGTATGACATCATGGTGTAACGTTTGGCATCATTTCATCTCAGCCTAATTTTTGTCGAGTGGAAATCTGAACGAGATCACCAAGGAATTGGCAACCCTAAATTATGCCATTCAACGTGGCCTCTTTATTGATGTTGGAAGGGTTATTCACAACAACATTCTTCATACCTTGTGAGGATCCATTACTAGTGGCTTGGGATACCAATATTTGATCTACGGACTTAGCTTGAGTGGTGGGGTTATCACCCACCCGTTTGAAGAGGTCGTGCACCCAAAACCAGTTATTACAAAAGAACGTACTTGGAAATTCATGAGGCGGTTAGGATCCCCTAGTGCACCACTTCCCAAGTTTGCCAAGCGACCATCTCAATTACGTCAACCTCAACCACCTAGTGACCCCAACACGAACCTTGCTGAACAATTGAATGTGATGCAACTGCAACTAAATTAGATGCAAAACACGATGTTTGAGCAGTTCCATTACCAGAATGAATTCAACGCGGTACTGGCTTCAATTTATTCTGATCGTACTTTCTCTCAACCACCTTTAGTACCCAATCATACTACAAACCTAGTCACACCTCCAAAGGACACCGACGACATCGAAGTTAATTATTGTCTTCTCTCTGGTAAGTATTCCTCCCATTCTTGTCTTTTAACATTGGGGACAATGTTCATATTAAGTTTGGGAGAATTTATTTTGCCTATGTCGTTGGTGTGATTGTGCATATTTATTTTGTATTTTGTGTGATTGGTGTGTTTTGTGTGTTGATATATATAATTAAAAAAATTACAATTTTTGTGTGCTTGTGTGAGTCAGATTGTCTTGTTTCTATGATGAGTATAGTTCAGAGAATGTATTAGTTTGTGAATGTGGATAAATCATATGCTTGAGTTTTAATTACCACTTATCCCTGATAAACGTGACAATAATTATGCACCAAAATGAGGTATAATGTCGTACAAGAACATGAAAGTTCACATGTTTAGGCTATAGAGATGACCTAGATGCTTAACCCCTTAAACCATGATTCACAACATCCCTTGACTATATATATATTTGGAACATGCCAACCGGTGAAAGAGGTGGTTTATGATTGTGGTGATTATGTACATGTAATAAGGTTTGTGTGAAGTGTTTTGACTTTCTAGTATATGCTTAGTGATGACCAAATGTTATAGATCTAACCCCCTATATATTTTCTTTTCTATTATAGAAAATAAGTAAATGCATTGATTTAGCTTCACGCCAACACTTTTTTGACTCTAGTGATTAAGTCAGTAAGGTATTTTAAAACCTAGTACCTTTTGGTATTAAAAAACCGAGTTTTCAAATAAATGCTCACTACAGGGGCTTAAGAAGAGAAAAATGAGTGAGGTCAATAATGGGCTAAAAACAATGTATGCAATAGTGGAAGAAAAAATTTATTGTCGGGGGCCTAGATAACTAGTGAGTTTGAATCACCTAGTATAAGCTAGTTTGTTGAGCACTCACTATCAAGAGAATCATCACATGAATAAACTGTTAACATTGTCGATTATATGAAACTAAATTAGAGAGGTGTGAGGAAGTGCTAAGTGAAACTAGACTTCGAATTACACCATGGTGAGACCGTAAAAGAAAACAAGTTTGAGAGTATGTGAATCTCACGAGCTATGTAACGAAAGAATTGTCCATTGAGGGCGGGAAATTAAACTAACTTGTGAATGTTCGATGTTACACTTGATTTTTCACACACACACACCTATTTTCATTGGATAAGTGAAAGTTAGCTCATGTAGTGTAATTTTGGAGTCATTCATAGATGTGATACAATATTCTTAGTATTGAGTTAAAATGCAAGCTATCTGACTAAGTTTGTGTGTGTCATTTCTAGTTGATTTTCTTTGTATACGTGTTTGCTCGAGGACTAGCAAAATGTTAAGTTTGGGGATATTTGATGAATGTGTTTTACGTACGAGTCTTATACCAATTTAATTTAATTGTTTCCCTAATTTTATGGTTATAGAATGTGTTTAATGTGTTTGCTAGTGTTGTTTTGAAGGCATGGTAAAGAGGTGAAAAATGGGGAATTAAAGCAAGCCAAGGGGAAAATAGATAGAGAATTGGCGCCCAAGCACCATAACGGAGAGCCCAAGCGCCGGAAAAAGGAAGAAAAAATGGTAGCAAAGCAGTGCCCAGGAGCTGCTCCTTCACCCAACATGCACATTATTTACAGGGTGCTGCACTGCCAAATTGTAGGGTTTGCTGTTAGGCCATAAGAAGCCCAAAAAAAGACTCCAATCTTGCCAAGGACTTGTAGGAAACTATAAACAGAGAAAAGATGGCACAAATGAGGGGTTCCACACATTGAAAAAAGAGAGATACAACGAGAGATCAAAGAGTTAAATCAAGAGAAGAAAATCATCAAGGGATTCAAGTTTAAAGCAAAGCGAAAGAAGACCTTGGTGCAAGAGTTGATTCTTTTCCATGTCTTTATTCAATTAATCTGGTGATGAACTCAAAGATATGTATTTGTTTTTCTTTTTACATTATGCTTAACTAAAATTTAAATTAGGGCGAACAATGTAGTCTTTTGTGATCTTTGATTCTTTAATTTAAAGATTTTTGTAGCATATTCTTTTATGTGTTGATTTGTTATGAGATTAATGCTTTGAATTATCTTAACAATAATTTGATGATTACTTGAGTTTCTTACGAATCGAGAAGTGAGTTTGAGGCTTAGAACGTATAATAAAATTCGGTAAAATAGTATAACGTGTAGAGATACATATACTAATTATTACGATCGTTATAGGAATTTTTAGAATTATAATTCGTTTAACTAAGGATAATTTGCATAGAGATACGAAATTGAATTAGTTAAATAGGCTCAATAAGAACTCGAGATGGGTAAGTTGAATACAATACAAAAATTCGACCGAACACTACATTAGGTTAGAATTTTGAATTAGGAATTAAGGTGATCATTAGATGAACTTGTTTAGCCCTAATATTCATTAGAATCTTTTATCAATCATTGTTTGAAATTTTCTCATACTTTCCATTAGTTTAAAATAGTTATTTCAAAAAGAAAAATATTCACAAGTATTACCATTCTTTGTTTGTCTTTTTATCAAATAGGAGTTAGTAAAAGTAGATTAAGTTTGAAGTATAGTCCTTGTGGGAACGATAATCTGGACTCAAAGGTCCACTATAGTACTTGTTACGATATCGTACACTTGCAATATAAAAAATGCAACAACTACGTTTCCCCATGTAAATACACGAACTATTTTTTTACAGGTAAATTAACACACTATTTTATTGTCATTTTAATGTACGTGAATCAACTGTTAATTATTTTATATTTTTTGTCAAATTTATTAACAAAATAAGTAGTTCTATTCGTAGCATTGTTAATTACTGCTCACAAAACACTATTTTATTTTTATTTTTTTGCATGGTTAATCAAAAATGGATTACTTTATATGTATTAAGATATCTTTATTAAAAAATATATAGTTTTATTGTTTTCTTCAGAGGTCACTCTCTATGTCAACTACTATTTTGTTACACGTCATCGACTACTGTAGTACCCATAGGTCCCCAAAACAAAAATCTCAACTTTTCTACTATTCGTTCTTAACATATGTTAACCCATGATTTGGCCACATCCTGTCTCTAGATGAGAGGATGGATTTCTATTTGGCTTTTTACTCTTTTGGTCCCTATTTTTTTAGGTTTCTGTGGATTCATGATCCATCACTTCAATTTTAGCAAAAAAAAAAAAAAAAATCCCTAAATCAACATTTCATTTACAAGGGTGGTCATTTCCTTCCATTGCCATAAAAAATGACCGTTAAATTGTCATGTGCAGTGTACCTGCCTTGTTTTTAGAAGGGCAATTTTAGTAAATCTTTTAAAATAAAATAAAAAATAGAAAATAAAGTATTCTCCTCCTTCAACACTAAGGACCTACCTTACTTCCAATTTTAAAAAACCGTCAACCACCATCCCAATAACCACCCATCTCATACCATTTTATAGGATCCCAATGGTTTGGTCAATCACCCCTGATAAGAACATTTTGTACACTTTTTTGACCCATATTATTAAGCTTTTATGTCATCATAGTGAATCTACATAATTTAGTTTAATTTCCTTTTTGTTTCAGGTTTGGACCTATTTCAAACAACTAGAAAAGAAGAATGGTGAAATCCAAATTATGGGGACTAAACTGTAATGTTCTAATAGTTGATTTGAACCACAAAATAAATATTGAAAATATTATGAGTTCAAGTTGATGCAATTTAGAAGTTGAAGGATTGAAAGTACAAGAGAAAAGGGCTTAAAAGAGGCAAGAATCGAATTTGGGAACCAAAATGCAGTTTTTGAAAGCGTTTATAAATGGGTAACTACCCAATTAATCGCCTGGCTTGGTTTATCAATAACAGAGGCAAAACATATGCATGGGCAACTGTTGGGGATCGTCTAGGCTAAAACGTAAGTAGAAACTATTTTCTGAGGCATTATTTGCACGAATTTTAGAGAGTTTTGGGACTTATGGGATAAGACTATAAATAAAAATTATCAGCATAATTAGGGGCTATAGAATTAATTGCATAAGGAGGCAAATAACACATCAAGATTGAATTTCAAGAACTTCAAGATTGAATTCAACAATTTTTGGGTGATGAACAACTTTCATGTCTTTAACTTTCTTCTTCACAACATGTTAGTCTGAACAAATCTAATGTTAAGGTTACGATGAATCTTGTATCATGAACCTTTAGGTCTTAATTTTTCTTTTTGACATTCAAACACGTTTTCAATTATTGAACGATTTTCATGAAAATTGTTTTTATTACAATTATGTGCACAATGATTCTATGAATATTGTGGCTTGTTTTTCACTCGAAAAATGAAAACTAAGTTACACAGTGTTAATCGTCGTAAAGTCCAATATGGGATAAAATATACCGCTATACTTTACGTGATCTTTAACTATTCATAAACTGTTACTGTATTCTTGTATGTTCGCACCTGTCATTAAAAAAATATGGTTGGGTCACATCTGAGAATATGTTTAATTTTAATCGAGAGAGATTGTTAAAAAATTAGGAATATTGATCTTCATAATTGGATCGTGTTGTCAAATTGTAAGGTTAGGGTACAAGGGTATTCGGGATCCTAGTGCGCTTTTCATTAATTGATCTTCATAAAAACTTGCATTAATCACATATTTTCATTGATGTTCGTTAATTTAGGTGTCTCCATCATAAGTAGATTAAAATTTAGTCATTGAAAAATATCAAGTTTTTATTGTTTCGGTTAAAGCTTAGTTTATTTGAATTTAAATCAATGCAATCTTTGTAGGTACGATACTTGGACTTAAAGATCCATTTTACTAGTTGTTAACGAACCGTGCATTTTTTGTATTTCAAATGAACAAATATTTCCATAACAAGTTTTTGGCATCATTGTCATGGATTTTATTTAAGTTTAATTTCATTTGTTTTAGCACTAATTCGAACTTTTTACTTATTTTTATTCTTATTTATCTGTTTATTTTAGTATTTATATTTTCTCTCTTTCAGGCATTTTATGCGAAATTCGAAAGATGGTGAACCGATACTAGCTAATCCGAAAATTGAATGCACCTTTCACCGTAGGCAAAAGGAAGCACATCAACAAAAAGACAAAAAATAGCAACAAGAGATGGCTAATGAGCTTGAATAATCCAATAGTTTCGGTGAATGAAGATGTAGTTGTTGATGAAGGGAATATGCTAGTTGGGAATTTAATAACTCTACAAATTATCCAGAGTCAGTCTAGCACCGAAGGCAAAAGGAAGCACATCAACAAGAAGATAAAAAATAGCAACAAGAGATGCCTAATGAGCTGAATAATCCAATAGTTCCGATGAACGAAGATGTAGTTGTTGATGAATGGAATATGTTAGTTGGGAATTTAATGACTCTACAAATTATTAAGAGTCATTCTAGCATTGTTTATCCTCCTTTTAGGCAATCGAACTTTCAGTTGAAGACCAATGTAATCCATTTACTTCAGAATGGACATCAATTCTATGGCAGAGTTGATGAGAATCCACATACATACATGTCCATTTGGAGATATGTCAACACTTCAAATATTAAGGGGTTTGAGACGGTGCTCTCAAATTGAGATTGTTTCCATATACCCTACGTGATAGAGCGCTTGAATTGTTGAACTGACAACCTATTCCTAGCATCACCACTTGAATGACTTAGTTCAAAAGTTTTGCACAAAATTCTTTCCACTGAAAAAGTTGAAGCATTACATATCATATTCCGTCAAAGAGAAATTGAATCCTTTAATGAGACTTGGAATAAATTCAAGAACGTGTTTTGGAAGTGTCTTCGTCAGGGCATTAGTAAAGGGCTCTAGGTCCAATATTTCTATGAAAGTCTACTTCTATCTTATAAAAACATGGTGGACTCATCATCAAATGGATTCTTATCCACAAAGATAATTGATGAAGCCTTAGAGTTGTTTGAGAGAGTGGCTACTACTACATCCACATGGGCTTCTAAGCAGGTTGTTCATAGGAAGGCATCGGCAATATATGAGGTGGAAATTTATACAATATTGTCCACAAAAATTGACTAGTTGGTTTATAAAGTAGACAACATGCAACAATCAGCAAATGCAGTACAAGCCAACAAGGCAAGTTGTGAAGAATGTGAGGCAAAACACGTTACGACAGACTGTCTAATTCTTGCACAAGATATTAAACATGTTGAATATGTACAAGGAGCTCAGTGTCAACAAAATAACCTACATTCTAGCATATATAACCTTGGTTGGAAGAAGTACTCAAATTTTCCTTAGAGTAATCAAAATTCTAATAGACCACAAGGTTCTTAGTTTTAGTAGATAGAGAAGAGAACTTCCTTGGAAGAGATGTTCTATTAATTCATGGAAAAGATAGATCAGTACATGGAGGCGAATAATCTATTCATGAGAAAGATGAAGATAACTCTTGCTAAAATTAAAAACTTACAGACTAAGATGGGATAGATGACACATGCTATATTAGGCAGAGCACCAAGTATATTGCGAAGTAATATATATGTTAACCTCAAGGAACATGTCAAAGCAATTACTACCATGAGTGTGGTCCAGTTACGTGAGATTCATTTTAAGAAGCCAGTTGAAAATAATGAAAAAATATCTTGTATTGATGATGAGCATGTGGAACACACTGAATAGACAACATATACAGCTGCCCAAGAGAGTTTAGACACACCACATGTTAAGGCAACCACTCCTATCAAATCATAAAAGCCTCCGATTCTATTTTCTTAGAGACTATAAAAGCACAAGTTAGACAAGTAGTATACAAAATTTCTTGAGGTCTTTAAGAAGCTTCAAATCAACGTCCATTTTGCTGATGGACTTGTTCAGATGCCTAGCTATGATAAACTCTTGAAGGACATTTTATCTAAAAACCACAAGCTGGACGGGCATGAGATAGTGATATTGCCAGGGGAGTGTAGTGCCAAAATACAAAATAAGCTATTTCCCAAATTAAAAGATCTAGAGAGTTTCATTGTACCCTACACTATTGGAGATTATTATTTTGATAAAGCTTTATGTGATATAGGTACATATATTAACTTGATGCTACTCTTTATTTTTAAGAAACTAGGCTCGAGGGGGATGCTAAAGCAACTATAGTGACTTTACAACTTGTAGATCAGTATATCATGCACCTAAAATGAATCATTGAAAATATCTTGGTAAAAATAGACAAACTCGTCTTCCTAGTGGACTTTTTTATTCTTGACATGAAGGAGAATAGGGACATTCCACTTATTTTGGGTTGACCATTTTTAGCTACCGGTAGAGTTCTTATTGAAGTATAAAGAGGTCAACTGATTCTGTGGCTTTGTGAAGAGAATGTTGCATTTAATCATTTAATGTATAGCTATGAAATACCCAACAGAGTTAGACATTTGCTTTCAGATCAATGTGATTGACAAGGTAGTTCATAGTATATTTCAACTGAATAATCCATTTGATCTATATGATGCATGCATTGTGCATTCTCAATCCACTCATTCTAACTCTAGTGAGATTGAGATCTGTGCAAGATATCTTGAAGCTAATCCTCTATATAGGCGCATACCATACTTTGAGGAGTTGGGCACCGGTCCTACAAAAACCTTTATCATGAATTCAACAGCCTCTTAAGTTAGAACCAAAGAAGTCACCATCTCATTTTCATTATGCCTACTTGGGAGAATCTTCCACAGTGTCTGCTATTATTTCAAATTCCATCAGCAAGCTTGAAGAAGAGAGACTATTGTAGGCACTAAGAGAAAATAAGATAGTTATTGGGTGGTCTATTGCTGATATCAGATGGATCAACCCTACACTTTGCATATATAAAACTCTCATAGAGGGTAATTTTTGACCAAGTATAGACAATCAGAGGAGACTCAATCCAAATATGAAAGAGTTAGTCAGAGCAAAGGTGTTGAAGTTTTTGGATGCAGGGATAATCTATCATATCTTAGATAATGCATAGATGAGTCATGCTCAGGTTGAGACGCAAAGGGGGTATCATAGTGGCACAAATGAGAAAAATGAACTAATTTCCACTAGAACTATGGTCGAATTGAAAGTTTGCATTGATTTTTAAAAACTCAACACTGCTACTTGGAAACATCACTTTTCCCTTTCATTTATTAATCAGATGTTGGAGAGGTTGGCCAGTCACTCCCATTATTGCTCTCTTGACGAATACTCCGAATCATATTTTTATAGCGCCCGAGGATCGAGAGAAGATTACTTTTACCAATCCCTACGGTACCTTTGCTTATAGTAGTATGCCATTTGGTCCATACAATGCTCCTACTACATTTTAGCGTTGCGTGATGGCAATCTTCTCTGATATGATGGAGAAATTCATAGAAGTCTTTATGTATCATTTCTCAATAATCAGTTCTTCATTTGATGAGTGCCTAGTGCACTTAAAATTGGTCTTACAACAATGTAAAGAAATTAATTTGGTACTAAACTAGGAAAAATATCACTTCATGGCATAAGAAGGCATTATGTTGGGACATTTACTTTCAGCTAAAGGGACTGAAGTAAACAAGGCAAAGATTTAGGTTATTGAGAAATTACCACCACCAACTTTAGTTAAGGATGTTCACAGTTTCCTTGGTCACACGGGATTTTATCGTTGCTTCATCAAGGACTTATCTAAGATCACTAAACCATTATATAATCTGCTAGTCAAAGTTGTTCCTTTTGACTTACGTGACAAGTGTTTATTGTCTTTCAACACTCTAAAATAGAAGTTAATTTCAGCACTAGTAATAATGATAATTCCACCAGATTGGAGTTTGCCTTTTGAACTAATGTGTGATACAAATGACTACGCAGTGGGAACAGTATTGGGATAGCGAAGAGATTTTTTTTTCATGTGATCTATTATGCATTCAAGACATTGAATAATGCATAGCTAAACTACGCCACCACTTAGAATGAACTTTTAGCTGTAGTCTATGCCTTTGATAAATTTTGATCTTATCTTGTTGAATCAAAGGTAATAGTCTACACTGACCATGCAACTTTAAAGTATCTAATGGCAAAGAAGGATGAAAAACCAAGACTAATCAGATGGGTACTACTTCTGCGAGAATTTGATTTGGAGACAAGAGACAAGAAGGGAAGTAAAGACGTAATAGCTAACCATTTATCCCGACTTGAGCATGGAGAGCAAAAATAATACTTGTATACAAATGAGATCTTTCTAGATGAATAGATTTTTAATGTGGAGGATGCATTATAGTAAGAAGATATTGTGAATTATTTGGCAAAATCTATCATTCCACAAGATTATTCAAGTTGTCAAAAGAAAATTTTAGTTTTTTTACTTGAAGAACTATTTTTGTGAGGATCCTATTCTCTACAGATGAGGTCTTGATAAGATATTTAGGTGATGTGTTCCAAAAAAGAGTTTCCTCAGATACTTGAGTAGTGTAATTTATGTGCCTATGCTGGACACTTTGGTATTCAAAGATAGTTGTAAAAATACTACATTCTGGGTTCTATTGGCCTTCAATATTTAGAGATGCTTATATTTTTCTTGAATAGGCGTGATAGATCCCATCGTACAAGAAATTTCTCTAGAAGAAATGAGATGCCTTTAAATAATATTCTTGAGGTGGAGCTGTTTGATGTGTGGAAAATTGACTTCATAGGACCATTTTTCACCCATTCTCAAATCAATATATTATAGTTGCAGTTGACTATGTCTCTAAATAGGTTGAGGTAGTTTCATTGCCGACTAATGATGCCCAGGTAGTGATAAGTTTCTTGAAAACGTATATTTTCACTCGGTATGGTACGCTATGCACAATTATTAGTGATGGGGATAAACACTTGTGTAATCATCAATTTAAGTCCTTGTTGGCTAAATATGGCATCCGACATCATACAACTATCCCCTATAACCTTCAGACTAGTGGGAAAGTTGAAATCTCCTATTGGGAGTTGAGGCGGATCCTTAAAGTAACTGTTAGTTCTTCAACAAAAGATTGGTTTAAGAAACTTGACAATGCCTTGTGGGCCTACAGAATAGATTTCAAAACCCCTATAGGCATGTATCATTATCATCTAATTCTTGAGTTGGAGCTTGAGCCAATTGGGCAGTTAAAAACTTGAATTTTGATTTGAAGGCGGTGGGTGAAAAGAGATTACTTTAATTAGATGAGATGGATGATTTTCGGTTGGACACCTATAGGAATGCGAAGTTATACAAGGAGCACACTAAAAACTAGCATGATATACACATTCAAAGAAGAAAGTTTGAGGTTGGACAACAAGTTTTGCTATAGAATTCACAACTCAAGCCTTTCCCAAGAAAGTTGAGATCATGGTGGTCGGGGCCATACACAATTACTTGGGTTTTTCCATATAGGGCTATTGAGATCACTCATGAAAAGCAAAAAACAAATATCCTAAGTTTAAATGAAAAAAAAAGCTCACACACACGTTATTCCTTCATCTTCACCCATGACTCTCTTCTTCAATACATACACATACTTTGAAACTCTATACACATAGCACCTACAATCATCACCACCCATGACTTATTCCCTCCACGTACACGACACTCTTTTACTCTTCACCTACGGCACTTTCACTTTACAATTCACAAATATACAGTATTTTGCACACATCAGCACATGTTTTGAAAAATGGAAAGGTCAACACATAGTACACTTCATATCCTCAAATACACACAACAATTCTAACCAATAGGCATTGGGTTTAATTGTTCAATCATCAATCACATCTATGGACATCATCTAGGCAAAAAGAATTCAAGGCATGTTATTCATCTCTACTCCATTTCTCTCAATTATTATGCCATTACTTTTGTTCAAATTTTGAGTTATAATTGAGGAGTATGGGCTTAGGTAAGTTGTGGTTTATTGGATTGTGTTGTGATGTGAAAAATGGAGCTTTGATTCAAACCTTAACCTTTTTAAATTTTAGAGAAAACTAGGTTCCTTCAAGGTGTTTGATAATTTTCCTAAGAAGAAATTATTGTGTAATTAGGGCATATCTAGCAATTAGCATTATTGATACACATTTGAGATTGTTTTTGGTGTTGAGATTCTCTAAAATCACATTAGAAAACACATTAACTCCAATTAGCACAATTTGGCTTGACATTGCCTAGGCACTAACCACCTCAAGTCACCAACTTCGTCCTTCCCCTATCTAACCCAAACGACTTCCGTTTGACCTCAAATTTGAAGATGAGTATGAGAAACATATGAACTTTCATATTTCAAGAGATTGTTCAGGGAAAATCTCACTTTTTCTTGATGTTTTCCTGTGGTGAAAGTCCCTAATTGGTTTAGGGTGAAAACGTAAATTTACCTCTTTTATGTTCGCTTAGTGAATGTAAGCTATATTGCCTTCATTGATTGGAGACATACCCTATATCATGACATTTTTCTCGAGCATGTCATAATCTTTTACATTTTACTGCATGAGAATTGACATAGAGTTGTATAATTTGGGGGTATTCCCCACTTTATCCTACTTTTATGTTTATTACCTATTATGCTTACATTTTCTATTTCCATGTGCAGGTACAAAATGCCACCAAAAAATAAAAGTTAGGACTCAAGAAAAAGGAAAGTTTAAGGTAGGGAAAACATCAACCAGACGTCAAAGGGGGAATGAAAATTTAGATGAAGGGGACATACCACGGTTTTTGAATGTGGAGAATTGTGAAAATTTTGAGAAAAAGTAGAAGGAAAAGAAATTTTATCAAAAGAGGCAGGTCATGATTGGTGATTTTTAGTGATGGCTACTAGAAAAAAATTATACACCATTGTGATTGGGAAAATTTTGTCGGTATGCCTCACTCGACATATCCTACGTTGGTAAGGAATTTATCGCCAACTTCAAAGCTCACTACATGGGTCATTTTAGTCGCTTAATGGAGAAGAGTATGCACTTAAGATTTGAAAAATTATTATGAGGTCCAAATATTTAAAGTTATGAAAAAATATGTGCTAAAAGTCAGGGGAGAAAAGAAATTACTCATACCAAATGAGCTTAAAATGTTGAAAGTTGTGAAAGTACAATATGCTAAAAGTCAAGAGGAGAAAAAAAAATTACTCGTACCAAATGAGCTTAAAATGTTGAAAGTTGTGAAAGTACAATATGATAAAAGTCAAGAGGAAAAAAAAATTATCCACAAATTAAGCTTTAATGTATAGGTTCTAATGTGCTTTACTTAGTTTGACTTTTATAAGTAGAGGAATATCCTTAATGGTAGTGATGTTTCGCAAGTCCCTTCTCACAGAATTGAGGTTTGAAGTCCTACTACCAAATGATTAGTGACACTCTACATATATGAGTCACTTATACAATTTACTCCATGATTAACTTAAGTCAAATGTGTGGGAAGGTTTATTGTTCATTTCTTTTTTTTTATTTTTTGAAATATCCTAGCTTGAAAATCCAAGCCGTAGGTTTATTGTTCATTTCTTATACTTATACACATTGTTGTGTTGTTGTATATTATTTTTTGGACCCTTGTCATTTTGTGACAAAAAGAGGGAGTAGTATTTTGATGATGGAGAGTAGTATTTATCTACTTGGCATGATGTATCTAAAACTTATGATTATATGATATAATTCATTTCAGTATTGT
>CAIGRO010013105.1:0-11949 GCA_903798355.1 Fraxinus baroniana
CAAAGCCTTTAAAGCCATTAACCATATCGGAGAATCGAGTTATCATGCTAGCAATTGGGTCGTCTTGGTTCATAAAGAAATTTTCAAAGTTTTTAAACAAGAGATTTATTTTAATTTGTTTTACTTTGTTTGTTCCCATGTGTGTGATTTCTAATGCATATGCGGAATCATATGTGCTAATACGATTAATTCATTTACATTTAAAGCACAATAAAGAAGATTTTTGGTTTTTGCATTCAAAGACAATTTTCTTTTATCATCCTCATCATATTCTTCTCTAGGTTTTGAAATAATTTGGTCCAGTTTTTCATCGACTTTTATCACCTTATTAAGCTTATGAGGACCAAATTCAATAACATCCCAAACTTTATAATCAGTTGATTGGATATAAATCATCATTCTAGTTTTCCAATAATTATAATTGACCATCAAACAAAGGAGGACGATTTGTAGAATGCCCATCAATATTAAGATTAGCCATAACACAAGATAGTAAAATCTTTTAAAATGTACACCTAGGCTCTGATACCAATTGATAACCCAAGAATAACTAACCAAGAGGGAGGTGAATTAGTTTTTGAAACTTTTTTGACAATTAGTCTCAAACNAAGATAGTAAAATCTTTTAAAATGTACACCTAGGCTCTGATACCAATTGATAACCCAAGAATAACTAACCAAGAGGGAGGTGAATTAGTTTTTGAAACTTTTTTGACAATTAGTCTCAAACTTATTTAATTCACAAGATATAAATGCAAAGTGTAATACGAGAAGTAAATATGCAAGTTCGATATCTTAATTCAAGTATGGATATGGCACAATATAAATAGCAATTTAAAGTAAAGTGCAATAATGTAAAGATAACAAGCGAATTTAATGGGGTTCGATACAAATATGTTCTGCATCCCCGTTACCAAACTCTCCATCACGAGTAAGGCCAAATGCACTATGATGGTAACTTACAAACAAGGAGTACCGATCCTTAAGTGACTTACAACAAGGAGCACTTATCCTTAGGTAACTTACAACAAGGAGCACCTATCCTTAACAAAAATCGAGTTTTCAAAGGGATCTCAAAACCACCAAAAATGTAAGTGATAATTTTACAATTGAAAGAACTCTCTTAACAATTGATATAATCAAGTAAAGTGTCCAGAGAGTTAGGATAACAGTTCAATATATAGTAAATAGTAAAGCTCAAATGTTTATGTTGTAAACTTTGATAAATAATGGATAATAAAATAGTTTGTGTCCTTGTATCAAAGTTTTAAACCTATGATCTCTTTTAAAAAATAATACAAGTTAATTATGAAGAGAGATTCACACTTCAATATAAGTGTTGTCAAAGAAACCTTTTATCAAGAATTGAAAGTAGATGAAATTGAGAAGTTTTCCTGTAAAGTAGAATTCTTGATGAAATATATATAATCAAGTAAGCTCAATGATTTTTAATAAATAAACTTTCTTAATTGCTCTTATAGGTTGTTGGAATTGAATGCAAGAGAGATGGCTATTTATAGATCAAAAGATTGAAAATCTGGAAGTTTCGGTTGATCAATTCAAACCGTTGGAGTTTCAACTAACACTTTGGTCGAGCAAACCGAGTGACCGGTCCCTATTTCGGTCGAGCAAAATGTGTAAGTTTTAAAAAAATTTCTTCATCAAAATGTTCATTTTTCAAAACTTATTTTCATGACAAAAACATTTCTATGCAAGTTATGAATAATGGGAAATAGTTTGAACTTTATGCATTTGCTAAAAAATCATTGAGGTATACCTTTACATATATATAGAAGTTTCAATAAACGACTTCTAAAACTCTAATCTTCTAGGCTCTTGTTTTCTTCGAGTCTCTTTTGATTGCTTGTTTCTTCAACGGATGAGGATTTGAGCCTTTGAGTGTTTAAGAAGATTTATTCATGAAAAGATCAAGAAACAAGACTTGTTAGAAACATAAGTGTATTGTTTGTTATAATCAAAACAAGTGGAGCTATATTGAATCACATGTCAACAAGATCATTAATGAAAAATCAAAGCATCATCACAATAGGGCCAACCGGTAACTCCCATCTCCTCAAAGACAACGAGGAAGAGGTCCCACCTCCCATTTGATGGATCACCAGGTTGGACAGTCAACCACCCTCAACTCAGGACAAGCACTAGATACAACAATGGTAAATGCAGTACCTGCTTTGACTTAAGAGAAAATCAAACCCTAGCGTCGAGAGCACATCTATCCAACAATTTTTTCAAAGTGGTAGGGGACGAAGTTTTGAATCTATAATATGGATGAAACACCCCTCTACTGTACCTACCTCTACTCATACAACTATAGCATAGCTAACTATGAGGATATTACATTGTTTCCTAACCCGATAATCAAAGGATGAATAGACGTCCACGAGAAGATGCACATCCTCCTATGCAGGATCAATAACTTAGGAAAGATAAAGCAAGGCATCCCCTTAGAAATGATGCTCTTTGGAGGTGAGAAAATGATGGGAAAAGGCTTAGAAAAGTCCAAATGTAAAGGAGAAGCCCTCCAGCTAACATAGGCCATGAGCCCATTCGAGAGATAGACACAATTTTTGGATGCCCATACATTAGGAGGGAACTAGAAACACACAAAGGAACTATGTGAGAGAGGCTAGAGATCCTTCCATGGCAAGCTTCATTGTCAACAACAACTGAGCCTCGACTGAAAAGGAGGTGCAACATATTACTTTTACACAAGATGATGCAGCTGGCCTGCACTACCCATATTGTGATGCCTTGATAGTGAGGGCTATTGTGACATGAAGTAGCCTTAAAAGAATGTTAGTGGATAATGGGAGTTCGATTAATATCATATTTGGAGCGACCTTCGATAAAATGGAGGTGGACCACGAGTTGACCCCTATGAGCTCCTTCTTGTACAGTTTTACTGGTGATAGCATCATCCCAAGAGGGAAAATCACTCTGGCAATGGAGATGGGAAAGGCACCATTGACAGTTCATCATTTTATGGAGTTTCTGGTAGTAGACAACCGATCCGCCTACCATGGGATACAGGGAAGATCGGCTTAAAGAACTTATTGGCCGTTACGTCCATCCACCACCTATATATGAAGTTTCCTATTGAAAATAGCATCGCTACTGTTAGAGGCGGCCAAATGAGTGCAAGAGAGTGCTATCTAAACTCCCTTAGGAAGGCATAACCCAGGGACGTTAATGTAACTCTGATAGACATTAACATGAATGATGCCCTTGAACAATGACAGACCCCCGAACAAGGGAAAGACGTCGAAATGGTGGATCCTTCTGAAGAAGAGGTTGTCTTTGGAATGATAAGTGCCCTTGAAGAAAGGAAAGCAGCTGAACAAGTGGCTAAGTTTGATGAACTGGATCCTCACGTCATTCATGCGAACCTCGAACGACCCCAGTTGAAAAGTTAGAAAGTTTTATAGTGAATATCGAAGACCCCTTTCAAGTCCTTGTAGGTTGAAAAAGATTTATCAACAAAGGTTAAGGAGAAGCTGAAACGCTTCTTATGTAAAAATTTGGATGTCTTTGCCTGGTGGCATGAGGACGTGGTTAGCATTGAGCCAAAATTTAGTTGTCATCACCTAAAAATTGATCCTAAGGCTACCCCTCATAGATAGAAAAGGAAGACCATCAAGTTAGATAGGTATGAGGTCATGAAGGATGATGTAAAGAAATTGATTAACAATCGTTTCATCAGAGAAGCAACTTATCCAAAATGGGTATCTAACCCCGTCCCTGTCAAAAAACACAACGGCAAGTAGAGAGTATGCATGACTTCTCCAATCTCAATCAAATTTGCCCCAAGGATGATTTTCCACTCCCACGAATAGATCAGCTTGTTAACTCCATCGTCGGATATGAACTGTTGAGCTTCATGGATGCCTATTCAAACTATAAACATATCCCCATGTACTCAATTGATGAAGAGCATACATCCTTCATAATAGACACAGGTTTCTACTGCTACAAAATGATGCCCTTTGGGTTAAAAACATCGAGGCCACATATCAAAGACTTGTCAACAAGATGTTTATCGACCTTATTGGAGATATATGTAGATGATATGCTATGAAGAGCCTCAAAATAAAGGATCGTGTGAAGTACCTCAATGAAGCTTTTTAAATATTAAGAAGGTATATGATTAGGCTAAACTCCCTTAAATGCGCGTTCAGAGTCGATTCAGGGAAATTCCTGGGCTACATAGTCAACCAAAGGGACATAAAGACAAATCCTAAAAATATGAGAGCTTTGCTATTGGTACATTAGGGTATACATAAGGGTATACACCCCCTCTCACATGGGGATGGGACACACTTAAATAAAAAAAATATTTTATACAAGTGGGTCCTACCCCCATGTGAGGGGGGTGTAGACCCTTATGTACATCTTTTGATGTACAAGTAGAAAAATTTCAAAATATGAAAGCCCTGATTGAAATTAGGCCGTTCCAGAAGCCTAAATATGTACAAAGCCTCACTGGGCACATAGCAGCCTTGAGCCACTTTGTATCGAAGGCGACTGATAAGTGCCTTCCCTTCTTTAAGGTTCTAAAATGAGGAAAAACTATCATATTTAACAAAGGAGTGGGAAATAGCCTTGCAAGAGCTGAAGAAGTACTTGGGATAGGCTCCCATTCTCTCCAAACCTAAGATTGATGAACCCCTACAACTATACTTGGCGGTGATTACCGATGCCATCAGTTCGGTACTTGTAAGAGAGGAAGATAATCACCAACTTCCTGTTTATTATGTAAGTAAAGTACTTTCGACAATAGAGACCCGCTACCCAGACATGGAGAAGCTGGCTCTCTCTTTGGTGACTGCCTCCAGGAAGTTGAGGCCGTACTTCCAGACCTACACTTTTCATGTGCTAACAAACTTTCTACTCAAACAAGTGCTCCAGAAACTGACGCTTCTGGAAGGATGATGAAGTGGGCCATAGAACTCAGTGAATTTGAAATTATTTTTAAGACAAGAGCTTCCATCAAAGGTTAAGCCCTACCAAACTTTGTGGCAGAGTTCGCCAATGTTCTAGAAATGGAATTGTGCGGTGAGGTTCAGGTTCAAGGCTACCAACAATGCCATAGAATAAGAGGCCCCTCTAGCTAGCCTCAGATTGGTCATGGAGATGCAACTAAAGAGACTAATTATCAACAGTGACTCCTAATTGGTAGTAAGCTAGGTTAACGGTAATTTCTCGGCCAGCAACAAGAGCATGGCTGCATATCCGAAGTTGGTAAAGGAATTTGTTCCATCCTTTGAAAAGTTGGAGTTGGCAAAAATTCCACGCATAGAAATACTCATATCGACGCTCTTTAGAAGCCAGTGAGCAGCAAAGATTCCAAACTACTTAATATTGTACCTATAGAGCACTTCCCGTAGCCCTCCACTTCTAAAGGTAAAGATGTGGTGTGTGTCAAAAACACTTTTCCATGGATGCAACCTATCATAGCATTTCTCAAGGATCAGACCTTGCCCACTGAGAATGAGGAAACGTAGAATTTTAGAAGATAAGTAGCACATTTCATATTTTATTATGAAGTACTGTATAAAAGGGATTTCTCTCGACCACTCCTCCAATGCATAGGTGGTAAGAAGGCTACCTATGTTCTCCAAGAAATTCATGAAGGGTTTTATGGTAACCATATAGAAGGATGGGCTTTGGCACAAAAGGTGTTGAGGCAGGGATACTACTGGCCTACATTGAAAAAAGATGCACAGTAATTTGTGAAAAGATGTAACAAATGTCAGCTCTTCTCGACAATATAAAGACAACATTCCCAAGAGCTAAGTGTTGTCTTCAGCCCTTGGTCATTTACCATGTAGGAAATTGACCTCATAAGATCCCTACCTAAGGAAAAATGAAGTGTCAACTGCTACTAAGTGTGTAAAAGCAGAGCCCCTGGCTAAAATAACCGAAGCAAAAACTTCTAAGTTTTTGTGGGAAAATATTATTTACCGGTTTGGCATCCCCCACTCAATTGCATCCGATAGTGAACGACAACTTGATAACAAGAAAATCAGGGATTTATGAAAGGAACTTGGAATAAAAAAGCACTTCTCCACCCCCACCATCCTCAAGACAATGGATAGGTAGAAGTCAGCAACAAAACTATCAAGCACATCCTCAAAACGAAGTTGGATGCCTTCAAAGGGGTGTGGTTTGATAAATTACCTCAGAGGCTATGAGCCCGGTTGATGTAGGTCTACCATTTCTTTATCGCTTACAGTTCAATGAAATATCCAACGACGAGTTGAGAAGGTACAAGTTCAATTTCCTCGATGAATGAAGGAATGATTCCCAAATAAAACTAGCTCCGTACCAATGGAAAATACTCGATACTACAATTCTAAGGTCAAGAAGAAGTCATTCGTGTAAACTACCTTGTCCTACGAAGAGTAATCCTCTCCACTAAAGAGCCAGGACAAGGGTCTCTTGGTCCTAACTAGGAGGGTCCCTACCGTATCAAAGAAGAGCTTCGACCTGGAACCTATAGGATCGAACATTTGGATGGATAGACAATGCCTCATCCTCGGAATGCAGAATATCTAAGGAGATACTATCGATAATGACATGTGTAAAAACTATTAATCTATGTACATTTTGTCAAATTCAATGAAAACAACCTTATTTAATTCTTCTTAAAAGAAAAATGCCTCCCATTGACAAAAGTCGTGGAAGAAGCCTCTGATGAAGAACTGGATCCCAAAAGGGACCACCTCCCTATTTATCGAAGTGGATAGTACGTGCCTCCCAGTTACAAAACTCATAGGAGAAGCCTTTGCATGTATGAATCATCTAAACCTATGTTGAGGAAAGACGAAGTCAGAAAATACATGAAACCCTAACACTTGTATAAATTTTGGTTAAACGGAGTCTTGATGAAGGGTAAAGCACGTGGGAAGTAATAACACATCGAAAGGTAATAGTATAAATAAAATTCAACAAAGTAACACAAGATGTAATAAAAGAATTTTCATTCATTGGAATTCATAATTACATGGGGGGCCGAAGCCATTTACATTGAAATTAAGAAAATACAAAGCCTAACAAGCTAAGCAGGTGGGGGGGAGGGAGGGAAGGGGTGCCAGCAAAGGGGAAGATGGCATTGGGGCCAACTACTTCAGAGGTTGCATTGTCACCCCCTGCCTTGTCATCTTCAAGTTCAATCACATGGTTGCCATCTACTGGAGTTTGAGAATCCACCATCTCCAAAAATTCTGACCTCAACTCCAAGGTATTAAAGGTTTGGGAATACACCCTAATCCATTCCACAACTTTATTGTATGCATACCTCCACCAATAATTTGCAAATCGGTGATAGTCCTCAGTTAAATGGAAGTTGGTAACCCATTGCTTCACAACATCAGTAGATTGAGCCTCAACTTTAACCATCTCAACCTTTTCAATAATTTCTCTTTAAGACTAGTGGACTTCCTTCTTCAAATTTTATCTCTATCAAAACATAAGCGAGTTTCATAGCAATTTCAGACCATTTCTTGATGACCTCAGTGTCGGCCTCGGCCTCTTCCTTGGCTTGGGAAGCCTTATTCAGAAATTCCTTATTTTTCTAAAGGTTTTTATAGAGGACCTGCATCTATGGAAACTCCAAATACCCGCTATCTGGCTCACCATGGTGGTAAACATGTCCATCGTATCACTGGTCTTCACAAACTTTCGCCACCTATCCATTCGGTATTTGTGAAATGTAGTAGTGGTGAATTGAACTTTAGGAGAAAGCATGGACAAAACCTTAGAGCCAATTCGTCACTTCTTCTAGACAATGAGAGTTTGGTCCAAGGCGTTGCATTAGAAGTAGTCATTGTGTTACTTGAGGCTCTTCTCCTTTTTGACGGCTCTTTCCTTAGTGGCTCCACAACAATTGACCTCTTCTGACCCTCACGACAATAGAAATAGACATGACCATTAGCTTCTTTGGTGTCAGGACTTCAGATCGAGGTGGTGGGCTGACCATAGACCCCTCCTTACTGGTGGACGAAAAAGTGATTTTTTTTCTTGGGGATCTCCTCCACTATATTTTTCCCATTGCCCTTCACCTTTACGACCACCAACCTCCTTGTTGATCTTCTCAAGTTGATTTCTTACCTACTTTGTAGCACTAGATGAGGGCTTGAACTTCTTTTTCCCAGCTGTAGAGGTAGCAGTCAAGATGGAAGCCATGTCTGGAGTAGGGTGCCTCTTCTTCTCAAAATTTTCTACAAACAAAGGAAACATAGAGGTTCGATATAAACTACCCTCTATGGCCATTAAGAAGTTTTCTAAAAGTTTTACCTTTTCGAGTCATGAGTCCGAACTCCTCGAAAAATTGCTTGGAAGTAATCAAATGGTCAAACTCTCACAAAGATAAAGGACGAATGTAGATATCCTCTATAACACTTAATTCTGCTTGGCGTAACTCGAAGAGATCTACCGATCCTGTAACAATATAAAAACGTCAAAATCAATTCAAATATAAACAAAAATCTAAGAATGAAGCACTCACAAGCTTCGAGGTAGATGGTTGGAACTGTCACATAGGGAACCTTGTCACCCTCACATGTCTACAACTGTCTCCTCACCCAGAACTAGGTCCCATTCCATCCTTTGATGGAGAAGGAGAGGCCTTTGAATAATAGGGAGTGTGCCCCCCATGGAGTCCCTTTTTCCTAACACTCTGAGCTAAAAAATAGACTGAAGGGTGTTGATGGGAATGTCCTTGCTCAATGAGGTCTTCTTCGATAGAAAGTAGGTCCCAACTAGTTGGACTCAAGTATTAAGGACAAGCTAGGTATGTGCTAGTCCATATGACCTAAGGACAACTCTAAAGAATGGATGAAGGGGCAGATGAAGTCCCCTTTCAGAAAACTCACTCACTACTATGCCACTTAGCCTAGGGAAATAGGCTTGCTCGTCAGGAAAGCGTGCTAAGAGTTCTATGGTATAGGGGATGCAGTACTTCTCCATAATATCCACAAGGTCAGCATCAGTTACGTTAGAAGGAATTTTGGTTGTCCCCAACCCGCGTTGTAGTCTAGCCGACCCTCCTTCATAGGTAAATCACTCTGTCTTATCCTAATGGAATGAATAAGGTCAGCGGTGTTGGTGATTGTAATCCCCATCTCTGAGGCTGCTAAAAATAAAAATAAAAAATGGGTTGAAAATACTTATGAAATCAAACTTCAAAGTCACCGGAGTTCTTAAAAGTGACCGAAAAAATTTTGACAGGTTATAGAAAATAGCAAAAACTTGAGAGTTTTTGGGAATTTGATTTCTTCTTTTTACCAAAGTAAAGAATAATTTTTCCCAAAACAATAACCTTTTATAGGCGAGGGTCATCAATCTCAACCGTTAAATTTAGATCCGAACCATCCAACCATTCATTTAAGGTTCAATCTAGCCACCTATAACGTCTGTCATTTCGTATTTTACGGTTTAAATCAGGGCATCTAACTCACGCGCACATACGTGTCTGCTTTTCGAAAAAAAAAAAAGCTTGTAGAATTCATCATTACTCATTAAATATAGCGACGAATTCGTGTATGGAAAGTCAAACATTTCAATTGTCTTTTCATGAAAACGTACATGACAACAAATCATTTGGACGCAATATTTAAGCACGCCTCATTTTCCTTATGTTTCAAAAAAAACATACCTCTTCAAAGACAATACATTACAACCTCAATAAATGGCAGAAGAACTCCACTTCAGCTCCAACGTGAATAGTTTCGACTAAATGGACCTCAGCTGACCCTTCCTAACCTTTTTCAAAAAATGAACAGAATCAAAGTACACAACTTCAAATAACAAGAACTTCAGCACCATCTTTAAAATTTTAGTAAATCACATGGCGAAAGTTTTCCCTATTTCAAAGTTCTAGACAACATGATAAGTACTTTATGCAAATCCTAAATTTCGTCATTCCATTTTCAAATTCTAATTATCATATAAATATTTGTATTTAAACTTAGGGGACTATTGGGTTGTTGTAAAACTAACCACTACAGAAAAACAACCACCCCAACATAAATTTGGATAAGAGAAGTTTATAAATTAAATGAATAATCATTCATAGACTTGGGAGACTATTGTTACGCCTCGCCACTGAGACTCCAAACTAAGATTACGGGGAGTCCACATGGAGACATAAATCAAGTTGACAAAGTCAACAAAGATCTCGATTGGACAAAGTGGTAGGGAGGAGTGGCGAAGTCAAAGAAAAGATTATGAAACTCTCCATTCCGAAACTCTCTATTCTGAAGACTTCCATTCTGAAGCTCCATTGGCCGAAGCCCTCGTTAGCTTTCATTTAGGAATGATTAATGTGACATTTGTAATAATAAATGTCAAGTCTGTCAGCCTAGGAAGTAGGATGGCTAACCCGTTGTCAATGTATGAAATGCATAGCATGCTAGTAATATGATGTTTCAACCTAGGAGATGAGGCCACGTAGTTCTTATCCAACGGTTACCACTTCAGTTAGAACTCTATAAATAGGAACTCTTATAACATTTGAATTTAATGCAACTCTTTACACTTAAAATCCATTTTCGATATTCTCTAGCTTATTACGCATTCTTGTTTACTTGATTTTAGATCATCTTGCTTTGATTGAGTTGCTTACAGTTGATGATTAATATGCAACCGCATTTAAATATACTATGGTGCCTAAACATTTTTGTCTCGAGTGTTAGAGCATCTCCCACATTCATTTATAGAGACCCTGTTCCACCAAGTCTTCGGTCAAAACGTTTGGAACTTGCTTACGTGGACGCAGTGGACCCAACATCTGTTGTCCACGTTATCTTTGCAAAAAAGTGAGGTTAACAATACTTGTTCCATTTTGTGTTAACCATAATGACACTCGTGTGGTTTTAATGTTAACCATAATTGCACACTTTTTTGCTTTTTATATATAGTAAATGTTGTTAAGGGATAAACACTTGTAAAACATAAACATCTAACACATACACCTAGAAATATTGAAATGAGACTTAAAAAGTAGGATCCTCAGTTTTTTATGGGTGAATAATAGGCATGTGATTGGTTATATAATTCATTCAATTATATTATCATATTATGCACCATAGTATCATTCACTGTCGATGATAATATAGCCATATTAAATTGTTATTGAATGTTAATAGAGTAGCAGCCTCAAATTCACAATACTATCCCAACTGAAATTATCCTATACTTTTAAAAGAAAAACTCATATTCCCCCTTTGCAAGATAGGCTTATTTTCCTTTTTTGTATGTTCCAAATTATATGTCACTTTCCTTGTTAGGACTCGGAAGTATAGTTAATTTTAATTTCTAATATATACCACAAGATTAAATAGGGGTATATTAGAAAAATCATAAGTAAAATTAGGATGATTATATTGACACCACAATTTTTATTTGATACACCACATTTTAATAGCAATTAAACTTCTTAATATTTGCTTATCATAACAATTACTTTTAACTTTTTTATTCCGTCGAATTCTTATCTTTAACATTCCATTATTTAGGATGTCTCGTTCTTAATGATGATTTATATCAAAATATTTTATTTTCATGCTTTGTAACAAGGGAAATATATTTTTTTCGCACTTTTTGTTTATTTGTTTTTAAAGATAGGATGTAAAAGTAAGTTGTTTATGCCATTTTAATAGACGTTTGGACATCAATTTTTTTATCTAATTCAATATATGTTAATTAATGGAAAGTTTAAGGATAAGAATGACATGAAATATCGTTAGGGACGTTAGTGCTATAATGAACAAAGATTAAATACCTTAAATGCAATTAAAATATGGTGCAAAAAATAAAATTTGTTGTGCGAATATAGTTACCCTAAAAATAATATTTTCAACTATATTAATCAGTATTTGGAAAAGTGTAAAACATGGCTAAATGCTTTTACCATTTGAGTCCCTGGTTC
>CAIGRO010013162.1:0-15348 GCA_903798355.1 Fraxinus baroniana
TGAAACTTGGCCTCCACGCCTAGTTACGCTTTACGCTTTTTAGAACACTGGCTGTAGGTAAGGCAGGGCGGGGAGGGCCGGGCGGGGTGGAGCCGGGCCCCGTTTGTATTTTTTTTTTAAACCAAAAAATTACAATTAAATACAAATTCAAAATTTTATAATCCAAAGCAAACAATAATTAAAATAATTACATCAATATCCAAACCAAGCAATAAAAACAAAAAAAGTCCAAAATTAAACAAACAATGTTCAAATTTTTATTTATTTTTATTTAACTTCGCGGGGCGGGGGCCCCGCTCCGCTACCTGAGACGGGGCACCCATCCCCCGCCCCCGCCAACCCGTTGGGGTGGATTTTTTTTCGCTCCATTCGGGAGCCCTCGTCTCGTCTCGTCGAGTCGGGTCGGGGCGGGACGGGGAGGATTTTTTTGTCATCTCTAGCTGTAGGATCCTTATAAGAGAACCACCTTTACTCTTTTAATTAGTAGGTTTATATCATTCTCTTTANTTTTCTTTATTAGATATGATTTTTTTTTTTTTTTTTTACGCATCTTGTAAAAATCTTTTGTAGGAAGTTACATTCAATTTTTTTAAAACTAATTTTTAAAAAAGTTTTATATTCCAAAAGTCCATTTATAAAAAGTCATGTTGAACTAATTTTCTCTAAAAGTTATTTTAACTATCGAAAGCACTTTAATAAAATTAGTTGAATAGATCCAAAAACAGCTTTTGAAATTCAAAAGTTCCTTTTAACTTTTCATAAGTCACGTCAAATGGACCCTTAGGCTATTTTTACTAAAAAATGGAGGAATAGAGAAAAAACTTGTACAAGCTTTTTAAAATTTTGCCCCTTGATTGTCTTGTTTATTTTATGAGTGTTCGATGTATTAAATTTGGAGACCTAATAATTTTCGGTTTGCGGAGCCAGTACACAAATTAACCTCCGCGATGAGGTTACAATGAGAGTTGAAAAGAGGGTAGGAAGCCCCTCCGAGAGCCGTCATAACAAAATTTTTAAAAAAATACTTTATGATTTGTGTTATTGTAAATTCCGATTAAGGTGTGCTTGTAAATTTCAATTTAGGAATTTGTTTTCTTTTAAATCTCAGTTTTAGAATTTGTATTCTTGTAAGTTTCCATTTTGTCATAATTTGTCTTATAAATTGGGAGCCATCATTAGATTTTTGTATCACCATCATGAAAGAGAGCAAGTGAGGAATTAGAGAAGATTAGGTGTGCGATTTCTCATAACTAAATTTTGTATGTCTTTATTTTTTAAAAAAAATTATTTCTCTCAATGAAATAAAAATAACATTTCTAATTCTGAACACGATGATCAGTGTTTATGATTTTTAACAATTGATCAATTAGATGCACTAGCTTTCATAAAGTTAGGAATTTGAGAAATTTTCAAATATGATCTTGTAGTTGAATTGTAAGAATTTTTTATTAATTAGGTACAAACTCAATACTGAAAAATAAGTTACTCGAATAATCACGATTGGAGTATTTACGCAATTTTAAAAGAAGGAAATAAATTTAAATTACTTTCGAATATAGACTTTTCTTGTATAATATTAGCATATTAAATATGTAACCAAAGATAAAATGACGTTGACTAGTCAAAAATTGAAAAGAAAAAGGTGTAGATAAGCCTCCAAAGAGTAGGAAAAGTGAGATATGTTTTCTTTACTAAGACAATGAAAATTATATTATACAAAATAAAATAAAATTTAATAATATTTATTTATTGATTGGCTAATTAGTTGTATAGGCAATCCAGGTGTGATGTACTGGATGCTGGCTCCAAATATTTTATTATTATTAAGTGAGAAAGAAAATGGCGTCGGCGGTTAGAGAGAGAAGAGGACAAAAAGATAGTGAGTTGGGATTTTATTATTTTTGTTGGCTTTGATAAAATATGCTAAATGCCCATTAATAACTACACCCGGTGGCATCGCGTGTTTCGGGGTCCACATCTTCCAACCAACAACTCTCTGTCTCCGAAGGGGCCCCATCACTCACTCCAAATTTATGGTAAATTTTAGATTATTATTTTGTTCATTCTCTTTCGAATTTTTATGTCCTGTTAAAATCTCATTATGAAATATCATGTACGAAGAAAGATTGAATGAAGGAAAAGAAATACATCATTAAAAACCTTATCAGAAAAATACATTGAAACAAAACATTGATAGGTAAAAAATAGAACAACAATTATTTTATTCTCACTCGTCGACGAGATCTTTAAACCAACTCATTCGCAGTAAGTAATGCTTTTGTAAACAAGTCGGTTAGATTAACATTTGAAGAGATTTGTTGAACATCAATATAACTCTTTTATAAATTATATGAAGAAGAATTTCGATGAAACGCGTTTCTTTTATCTCATTTAATAAACCCTCATTTGAATTGAGCTATTCATGCACGATGCAACATTATCTTCATGCAATATTATCGAAATATCTTTGTCAAAAAATAAATCACATATGGAACACGAATTCTTATAAAGCCTATTTATAGGTAGGCTTATACAAGAATTTGCACGATTGCATCAATAACTACAAAAGTATACACATTGATAAGTGTATTTTATGCATTTATTTAGAACGTCAAAACATTGATATTTGGATTGAAATATAGCTGAATTCGATGTTTATTGTGTGTTTTAGATTTACATCGATGAATATGATGGAATTGGAGAAAAGGAACAAGAAGAGGGGTTAACTAAAGCAAAATCAAAATTTGAGGATTAAAATGCAAAAAATCAAAATTTGTTTTGGAGCGAGAAATGAAAAGTTGAGAATGCAATGATTCAACTAGACAAGAAAAGAAGCGAAAGGATTGGAGAGAATTGAAGGACAAAAAAAAAAGCTCAGAGAAAGTTCAGTGGCCAAGTTGTACACCAAGGCGCGCACTCTCGTTTGCAGGCGAAGCGTGCACCCCAGATCGAGGCTGCTTAAAACCCTAAAGCATGCGCCTAGTGCAATCTAGGCGCACCTCACTATTAAATGAGAAAAGAATCAAAGTTTCCTTATTTCGTTTTGGTAATAATTCAAGACAATCTTTTTGACATCTTATAAGGGAAAATCTCGTGACGAAGAGGGGGGAGCCAAATTTTGGGAAGAAAAAGAGAGGAAAATTGCATCAATAAATGAAGAATTCATCGCTTAGATCCAGATTTGAAAGCTTGAATTCAAGATTTCCATATTTTCTCCATGTTTCATTGATTCAGGTGATGTCTTCTTTTTATTTTTTATGTAATTCTTATATTAATATGCTAGACTAAATTTAATTTAATTGTATTGGATGGATGACATGACTCTTTGATTCTTAGTTTCTAATTCAAGACTTAGCATTTTTAGTTTAATTCTTGCGTTGTGATATGCATAATCACATTGTTTTAATGCCTGCCACAATTAGGGCAATAAATTGCTTATTCGTAGTGTTGGAAAACTCATTGTAGGTAGAATATTGTTTATAGAACACACGAACAATAAATATTAGGAATAATATTTATGAAATGTGTGGTTGTGTGTAATAATCTTACGCTTCAATGCATGTTTGTTATATGAATGTGGGCTAGGGATATGATCGTCTCTTGATAAACATAAGTTTATCTCATATCTTGAAAAAGAATAGAAAATGAAAGTGGAGTTATCGATTGTCACAATTGCATGAATTGAATTAACATCGCATGTTGAGGATTAAAATTAAGAATTGATTAGTGGAGTCGGAAATCCAATACGTTCGTCACATTTAATTTAAACCAGTGTTTATTTCTTTCGTAGTTATAAAATGTTGTTAGATACAAACCAATCATTTTTTTGTTACAATCACGAATTTAAATATATCAAATAAACAAGAATTGAGCCATATTCCCTATGAGAGAATAACTCTGTCATCACGATAAATACTTGTACAACAAACTCGTAAAGTTTTTGGTGCTTTTGTCGGGGAGTAACGGTGTTAATTTTAGTTATTGATATTTTAAATTCATCTTCATTGTTATTTTTTTTTTGTTTTTATACTATTATTGCACTGCTTAATTCTCTTGTGTTTTGACTCTTTTCAGGAGAACTTGGTTTATGCAAGCCCCTGGTGAAGTTGATCTAACTCCAATAGATCACAAAATTAAAAGGACATTCAAAAATCATAGAAGAGAACAACGTCAAGCAAGGAAAATGACTGATAACCAAAATCAACCACAAAATCTTGTTCAAGTTCAAAATCAACCACCGCAGCCAGATCAACATAGAACCATCCAGAATGAAGCTCCTATTTTAATTGGGGATTATATAAATCCAATTCCTGCACCAATGCAACCCGTCGTAGTAATCCTCCCTTCGGACAACCTAACTTTCACCTCAAACCGGATATCACAAGTCTTTTCTAAAATCATCAGGACGTCCAGTTTTTTGAGAAATCCACGGAGAATCCTCATGAACATATTTCAGCTTTTCTCATGTTATGTGAAGTTATTAGTCACGAAAGGATATCTGTAGACGTATTCCGAATTCAATTATTCCTTTATATCTTGAAGGATGTCGCAAGAGAATTGTTCCTCTATTTACCTCCAGGGAGCATACAATCATGAAATGATATGGTCCAAAAGTCCACCATGAAATTCTTCCTTCTTTCTTAAGTTCGCCGAATCAAAAATGAAATCCACACATTCAGGTTGAAAGATTTTGAGAGTTATCCTGAAGCATATGAGAGGTTCAAGAATTTATTTAGGAAATGCCATAGCCTAGACATTCCTAAGCAAGCTTAATAGTATTTATTCTATTACAGGCTACACCAAGAGTTTAGAAATATGATAGACGCTTCAGCAGGAGGATCAATGATGAAACTTAACATTGATTAGGCCAATTAACTGTATGAAAAGATAGTCGAAATTCAGTCGATGTGGCCAATCGACAGGGAAGCTCCAAAGAAAACAGCAGGGAAGCACAACGTGGATCTAATGACAATACTGAGAGGTTCTTACAATGAAAATGGATAATCTATCTCAATCAGTCAACATGGTACACCAATCACTATCTATTTGCGAAGGTTGTGGAGCAGACCACACTACTACATTCTGTCCTTTAGTGTCTGCACATGTTACTCATCCTGAAGAGATTAGCTACACACAGAACTTTTCGAAATAACATAACAATCCATACCCAACACTTATAATCCGATTTGGAGAAACCATCTAAATTTTTCATGGTCGAACAATTAGGGGCAAAATAGGGATAATGAGGAAACAATCAGAACAGGTCACTAGGGTTCCAACATTAGCAACAACAATAAGAGAGAAAGCCATCATTGGAAAATTTGCTATCTCAGTGCATCTCAAAGACTGAGATAATTTTTTAGAATCAACAAGCTTTATTTAAAAACTTGGAACAACTGGTATCCCATATAGCAGTCGCATTATCAGGCAAAATTTGAAGGACTTTACCTAGCAATATTGAGACTAATCCTAAGAAGTAGGTCAAAGCAATCATTACATGTAGTGGAGTTCACCTACCCGAAATACATATAAAGCAACCAGCAACTGTTATAGAAAAGGTACCTACCTTAGGCAATGAGCAAGTGGATGAGTCAGACAAAATCACATAGAAAAATCAAATTAAGTCATTAAATTGTTCACAAGTGAAGGAAACTACTCCCGTCAAAGCATATATACCTTTGATCCCATTTCTATAGAGACTATAGAAACATAAGCTCAATAAAAAGTTCCAAAATTTTTTGGATGTATTCAAAAAACTGCATATTAACATACCCTTCACTGAAACTTTAGCTCAAATGCCCAGCTGCGCCAAGTTCATGAATGATATTCTATCACATAAGAGGAAACTAGAGGATAATTACACGGTCATGCTTATTGAGAAATGTAGCGCAATTCTCCAACATAAGTTTACCACTGAAGTTAAAAGATCCAGAAGTTTTACCATTCTTTGTAACATTGGTAACTTATATATAGATAAAGCATTATGTGATTTAGTAGCTAGTATTAATGTAATGTCTTTATCTCTTTTCAAGAAACTAGGTTTAGGAGAAGCACCCGCGAGGCATTTGTAAAGACATTTTGGTGAAAGTCGATAAGTTTATTTTTCCAACAGACTTCATTATCCTGGATATGGAGGAGGACGTGGACGTCCTGCTCATTTTGGGTTGCCCATTTTTGGCTATGGGAAAAGATATGATTGATGTACAAAAAGTTAGTAGATATTGAGGTTAGATGATGATGATATGAGAATTAATGCATTAGAGCTTTCAAATTTCAGAATGAACCAAATTCTTGCATGTAGATTCATGTAATCAAGGAAGCAGTAACATAGACATTCAGACTTGATCACCCTTAGGACCCTCTTGAGAGTTGTTTGGTGCATTCTCAAGATTTGCTATAAAAAATAGAAGAAACAGAAGAATGTGTATGTTATTTAACAGACATACCACTATTTTCCAGCAATTACGTTTGGAGCTTGGTAAAGGCCCCACAAGACCTTTACCATCTATACAGCAAGCTCCAACCCTTGAACTCAGACAACTATCCACTTACCTTCGATATTCATATTTGGGAGAGAAGAATTCACTTTCGTTAATTATCTCAAATACTATTAAAGAATCAGAGGAATATCAGTTGCTGAGAGTGTTTCGGGATTAGAAGACAACAATATGATGGACTATCTCAGATTTAAAAGGAATCAATCTTTCTCTTTACATGCACAAGATACTAAAGGAAGAAGATTACAATGGTTCGATTGAGCATCAACACGGACTAAATCTGACTATGCAATAAGTGGTAAGAAAAGAGGTTAAAAAGCTTTTGGACGTAGGGATTATTTACCCCATATCAGACAGCCATTGGGTTAGTCCAGTATAGGTCGTACCAAAAAAAGGAAGAATCACAGTAGTTCCAAATGAAAATAACGAGCTCATTATTACGTGCATAGTCATGTGATGGAGAGTTTGTATTGATTATCGCAAACTCAACAACGCTATGAAGAAGGATTGCCCATTTCTTTCATTGATCAAATGTTGGAGAAACTGGTTGAACATGCTTACTACTACTTTCTAGATGATTATTTGGGGTACAACTAGATCCTTATATTGCCGGATGATTATGAGAAGACTACATTCACGTGCCTTTATGGTACTTTTGTTTATAGAAGAACCCCATTCAATTTATGCAATGCAAAGATACTTTTTAGCGTTGTATAATGTCTATTTTCTCGAACGTGGTGGAGAATAACATTGAGGTATTTATGGATAATTTCCCAGTCCTTAGGAAGTCATTTAAGGAATGCCTTGAACATTTGGGGAAGGTGTTGCAACGGTGTGAGGTTACCAACCTTGTGCTAAACTGAGAAAAATGTCATTTCATGGTTCAAAAAGGGATCATGTTAGGATATTTGATATCAGCAAGGGGTGTTAAGCTAGACAAAGCTAAAAGATAGGTTAGTGAGAAACTACCACCGTCGGTAAAAGTGAAAGGAGTCAGAAGTTTTTTAGGTCACACTGGGTTCTACTGTCGCTTTATCAAGGAATTTTCCATAATCTTGAAGCCATTGTGCAATTTATTGGAAAAGGGGTTCCATTTTACTTTTCTGAGGAATGTTTAACAACGTTCAACACTCTAAAGGAAAAGGTTGCATTTGCTCCAGATTGGTACTATCCATTTGAGCTTATGTGTAATGCCAGTGATCACGCAGTGGAGACATGTTTGAGTCAATGCAAGGAAAATGTTTCATATGCCATTTACTACACCAGTAAGACTTTGGATGAGACTCAGACAAATTATGCTACTACGGAACTGAGCTTTTAGCGGTGGTGTTTTGATTGGGTCAAAGGTGATTCTCTACACAGATCATGCTGCCTTGAAGTATGCAATGAGAAATAAAGATGCAAAATCGAGACTTATTATATGGATACTCTTGTTGCAAGAGTTTGACTTGGAGATTAAAGATAAAAAGGGGAGCAAGAATGTTGTTGCATATCACCTATCAATGAAGTTTCCCCGGATGAATGCTATTTCAGATTATCACCATGCCATGGTATGTAGATTACGTAAATTATTTGGCCTGCTCCATCATCCTACCAAAATACTCAAGTCATCAAAAGAAGAAATTCTTCTGTGACTTGAAGCACTACTTTTGGGATGATCCATTTCTTTATAGAAGGGGTTCAAATCAGATTTTACACTGTTATGTGCTGGAAGTAGAGTAGCATCAAGTGTTAGAATCATGCAACTCTACACCATATGGAGGTCATTTCGTAACTATCAAAACAACAACAAAGATACTACGATCAGGTTTTTATTCACCTACGTTGTTCAAGGATGGCATTATATGGCGAAAAATTGTGATAAGTGCCAAAGTACCGGAAATATCTCAAGAGGAATGAGATGCCCTTAAACAACATTCTAGAAGTTGAGATATTCGATGTTTGGAGAATCGACTTCATGGGACAGTTTTCTTCTTCCTACAGTCAACAATACATATTGTTAGTAGTGGATAATGTATCCAAGTGGGTTGGGGCTATGGCTTTGCCAACTAATGATGGTTGAGTGGTAACTCAATTCTTGAAAAGAACATTTTCACTAGATTTGGCACCCCAATAGCAATTATTAGTGATGGTGAGAAGCATTTTTGCAATCGCCTTTGGCTCCTTTATTGGCTAAGTATGGAGCGAAACATCGTGTCTTGACTCCATGCCATCTTCAAACTAGTGGGCAGGTGGAAATCTCCAACAGGGAGTTTAAGAAGATTCTCGAGGCTACGATCAATGCATTACGTAAAGATTGGGCAAAGAAACTAGACAATGCACTTTGTGCATATATAACAACATTTAAAATTCCATTTGGCATGTCTCCATATAGGCTGGTATTTGAAAAGACTTGTTATCTTCTGGTTGAGTTAGAGCATAAGGCATATTGGGCAACACACTTGCTACATTTTAACATGAAAGTAGCAGGAGAAAAGATGTGGGCATACAGGACAACATTTAAAACGCCGATAGGGATGTCTCCATATCGGCTGGTGTTTGGGAAAGCGTGTCATCTACCAGTTGAGCGTGAGCATAAGGCATATTGGGCAACACACTTGCTCAATTTCAATATGAGGGAAGTAGGAGAAAAGAGGTTCTTCAACTTCATGAGCTTGATAAGTTTCGATTAGATTCATATGAGAATGCAAAGATTTTCAATGAAAAAACCCAAGAGATGGCATGATAAGCATATAAGAGAAAATGAGTTTGAGGTTGGTCAACAAGTGTTGATGTTCAATTCACGCTTCAACCTCTTTCCGAGAAAGATAAAGTCTAGGTGGTCGGGTCTCTTCACAATGGTAGTCGTGTTTTCACATGGCGCTGTGGAGGTGGTTTCTCAGGATCAACAGAGGAGGTTCACAGTAAATGGACAACGGTTGAAAGTTTATTGGAGAGATAACTACTCCATCGAGAAGACAATTGTGCCACTTAATAATGCAGACTAGCCTAAGCAACAAAGTCGAACTATAGACTACAAACAAGCGCTTATTGGGAGACCAACTTTGTTGCATTAGATTAGGATTTTTTTTACTTTGGTGTCTTAATGTAGAGTTGGCATCATTCATCCATCACATTGGTCACAAGAGTCTTGTATGTGTTCACATAAGTTTCAAATAGGTGTTGCATGAGTTTGGGGATGTTACCATTATAATTAGGTGAGCGAGAGTGAAAACATGTATTTCAAGGAAAAATCGAGATCTTTAGAACACCAAACTCTCAAAAGTATGCTAGTCGAAATATTTGAATATCATGAAATTTTTAGGCGTCATACTACTTTCACGCCTTTCATGCATCACTTGGAGATATTCAGAGCATATTAGAGTAGAAATGAGTTTCAAACAACTCTCTCAAGTCAACATACACATTACATCTTTGAAAAAAATATTGGTATGAGAACAATATGATGTTTGGGAAGTCAAAAAAAAAAATTTGAGGCAGGCCCAATGGAGCATAGGAACACTCACTTGCTGGTCACGGCAGGCCAGGGCATGCTCTTTCTAGTAAAATTGGCTCGCCAATTGGGTGAGTTGCATGCCTCATACCGGTGGGGAGTTTTAAAACTCCTCAACGTGGTTCCAATTGGGTGAAGTGCGTGCCTCATCCACCACTAGGCGCACGCCTCATACTGGGTTAGGAATTGTAAAACTCCTCAACCTAGCTCCACCTTCTATTCTTTCCCCTCTTTTACACGCCCCCTCTTCCCTAGCCCATGGGATACCTCAAGTTTAGGTGTCTTCTCAATCAACTACTATTTTTAATTACTTCCATCCACTAATTTTGAAAAATTCAAAGGTAATCTGGCTATACCTCTACTTAGCTTTTGTTGGCATTTTTCTTACAATTATTTTGGATTGTGCTATGTATCTTGTAGTCATGGAGTATGGGTTTAGGTAGTTCTTGGTTTTCATGATATTTTTGTGATGTTTGGGGCTTTCACACAAGTCATGGGTGTTTTTGGATTTTGTCTCATAATCATGCCTACCGAATGTTTGTTAAAATGCCCATGTGAAGTGTTTGTTTACATTTTTGCACCAAACTTATGCCTCACACTTTTGGTTCTTTGATGAGCACTCTCACATATTTGTACTCTTATATGTAACATTTTTTTGTACACAATTGGGTAATTCCTCCAGCCTAGTATTCAATATCTGCATTCCGCACATTCGTCCCCTTTTTTTTTGTGTCCTCTGCTTTCTAGTGCTATTTTATCTATCACTTTTCTTTCACTTTTGGACTGATAGTTTCCAGCCTTGTGATAGTATGACACTGAATCGATGATGCGAGGCCTCTATATCTAAATAAAAGAAGAGCCTGGTACATTCAGTACTATGGCACGTACATGTGTTGATGACAGTGGATGAAGCGTTTCCTTAGTGCAGATCACAAGAGGCTCTTTGATCAGGTATTATAGAGGAGGAGCCACATTAGATATATCAAACTTTAGTTCAAGATTTTTATAAAATTTTAATAGCCAGATTGACGATCAAGAATCCGACCATAAGCACTACACAAGGATTAGGGAGAACTGGGTGATCTTCACCCTCGAGATGATTGATGAGTATCATGGTCTAACTCGGGACAACATCATCCTAGTACTTCTAGAGCATGATATGTCCTGGTAGTTCATATGTACTATGGAAGAAGGGAAAATTAGGTGAGGAGTTTGAATATAACAAATTGACTCGCTCGTTGACAGTGCTGACGAGATCTATCTGCCATAACATTGAGCCCACATCGCATATGTCTATTTTCAACTTTTCTAAAGCGAAAGTTCTCTTTCATTTGACCTGGGGTCTCAAGATTGATTTTGGGACATTCATATACGATCAAATTGTTCAGTTTGGTTCGGTTCTACAAGTACATCAGAAGATGATTTTTCTTAGCCTTATCTGTGGAATATGCTTATCCTCGGGAGTATGATTCCTTCTCGTGGAGTAGCCGGCCCCACCCTGTGTCGCTATCAACCTTACATCCATAGAAAAATTCGTAACGAAATATCCTTGCAAGCAGGCAGTGCTATAAGCAGTGGTAACATGAGGCATGCAGCCCCCACAACCTGACCTTATCGTCGACAACCCGCTCTTACGATAGTTATTTTTTTTGTTAAAGGAAGGCGGTACCTCCGAGATTTTATGATTATACACTTATGGCAGAAGAATACTGTGGTTATATGAGGAAATAATGAAAGTAGTAAATGAGAAAGTATTACTTGCATTACAATGAAAATAAATGAAAATGGACAAAAATAAGAATAAAGAATAAAAATCATATTATAATGCAGGGCAGTCCATGTCTATCAATCTGTATGAGTGCCCTAACATGTCGTGATAAGTCCACTATTCCATATATTTCGATGATCCCAACCTTCTACATCAAGAGCATCTGCAACCTTATTCACCTCTCTATAGATGTGGAAGACTGTATCTCTATCGAATGATATGATGTCTATGATCTGTCTAAGTACGCCCTGAATAGCCCATGGTCCTCCTCCTCTAGTGATGCTGTGAGTAGCCATTACAGAATCTACCTCAATCCAAATGTCTGAAAGACCGAGTTCTCTAGATAGTAAAATCCCATTAGAATAGCCTTGAACTCTGCCTCTAATATCCTGCACAATCCGTACGAAGCTGAGAAAGCCCTAATACATTGACCTGCGTGATCTCTAATGATACCTCCTCCGCTTGTAAAACCATCATTGATGCATCCATCAGTATTGATTTTGACATATTCGACTGATGAAGTGCGCCATCAAACCAGAACAAAGGAAGAAGAGGAAAGGGTCCAAAGCAATACCAAAGATGGGTGCAAGTGTTCCATCTATTTGCTAGTGCACAACTCGAAATAGTCTTCTCTTATGAAGAAAATAAATCATATGACAAACTCGACAAATGATACATCTGGCCTCAATGTGGATTATCCTATGCTTTGCATGATTTTTCTTGGTCCAAAGAAACCAAAATATTGGTAGAGGAATAATAGTAAGAATGTTTCCACAACAAACATACTATCTAGAATACTGCCATCTCTGGAACCTTTGTCTGGTTTCCTTTTCTGAACTCATAAGAATCTTAAAAATATCCCCAAAATGTTGCCATACCTGATTGAAAATGCTATTGCCAGTGAAGATATGACTGATAGTCTCAAGCTCAAAGTAGTATTGGAAACGAGAAGCCAACTGACATCCATCCTCATTTGAATAACCACATCTATTAGAATGAGGTCCTGCCATATTCTCGAACAGAAGAATGAGATAGTAACTGGCAAAATAGAGCTCCGCAGTAACTGATATGAATCCTGACACTGACGTCTCGTACGCAGGAGCTACCATACAGACTGTTACGAAGCTACCATCCGATATATCCTGCCAAATAATGCGATCTGAGGTATCTACACATAAAGGTATAGCCCCTATCTGTATTGCCATAACAGGAAGGATATCATGTAATAAACGTCTTATAAACCACCTAGTGTCATAAAAAAATCCTACCCCCTCGTAGTGTACTGTTGGTATGGGAATAGTGATGCCAACATGATCTCACACATCCAACAATCATACCAAAATATATTTGACATGTCCTAAAGTGCCATGCAATATGTGGCTCTATCTGAAACCCAACTAATATCAACCTCTTTTAGGTAGGAGAAGCTGATTTGGGAACTACCGCAAGTGAATGATGTGTCCCCATATAATACTTGCTCAGTAAAAAATGTGCCCGAATAGAACAACCACCAGAGCTTTATGGAGAAGCTATCCACCATATCATATAATTCTCTAAAGCTTAGACTACATTCATCAATAGGAAGACAAATCTTCTTCCAGTTCCGCCAATGTAAATGTCTTGCCTACTTGGAATCTCATAGGAAACGTGCAAAGATGCTATCAAGTTTCTTTAAGATAGTCTTGGTTGTTGCATAATCCGAAGAAGATGTAATGACATGGAAGAGAGCACTGACCTCAGCAAGGTAATATGCCCCTAGGTAATAAAAGTCATGATGCCTAACCTGAAATCCTGTTCCCATATTGATATGATCCGGGGTGCGCGACAATTTATCAAGATTTTGATGATTGTTGGAGAGAGAGTAGAGCCCAGTTCGAGACTTCAAAGAGTTGATAAATCTGTTCATTTACATGTTCGAGCAACGAAGTCCGTAATATTATTGAAGAAAACAAGCCAATGGTCAAGCAACATGTTGGGGATGGAAGCTGGAACGGGTTGGAAAGCACTCAAATTTTCAGTCTCAGTTTAAGACCCATTTTTGGCATAGCATACATTCGAATTTGAAGATTTTTATTTCTATAAGATTTGTACCCCTTAAAGTAAGCTTTCCAAGTCATTTTGAATCACCTCAATCGGATACCTAGAATGGAAGATATGATCAAAATACCGAAACCTGTCCAGAAAAACTGTTTTGACGTGAATTTCCCTGTTAGTCTACTTTCTTTCCAATTTTACAATATTTTGAAACCTAATTACGTTTTTACTAGGTTTTCAGCATTAGTATAAATAAGAGATTTAATTCATTGTAAAATCAAGACTTTTATTATATTTTGAGAGATTAAATACAATTTGTGAGTTTTTCCTTCCATATTCTTAGTGGCTTAGACTTATAATCTTGAACTTGTCAAAAGGTTCCGCAGTCCATTTGTGACGTTCCCACTTCACGGTTCTTGTTTCGGGTAATCAAAGGGTCGGATTTCTCATGCAGAATCTCGGTACGGGTCGGGTTGCTCTTTGTGCGACGTGATTTCTAGCTTTTTTGAGTTGGTTCCATCTTGTTCGTGGGTTTTCGAGATCAATTCTTGGCTGGGTTCACATTAATTGGTATTAGAGCTTGGATCTAGACTTCAGGTCATCTATCATTTACTTCCATTAATTTATTTTATTGTTTGAGTAAAAAAAAATTCAGATTTGTTATTCTTGTTTTAGGTCCTTATTTTTCATGGTATTTGCCTCTAGATTTATATTTAGTTGTTTATTGAGTTAGTAAAAAAAATGTGTTATTTTTCACGTCATTACTGTTCACAACGTGAAAATTTTAAAAAAAAAATAGACAAAAAAAGGCGTCTCTACACTTTGAACGTCTAGAGGCAAAGCAAAACAAAAATGATCAAAATTTCGAGCAATTTGTTTCTTGTTCCAGAAACTTGAGTCAATTACTTCAGTCCGTACATATTTTGTTTCTTTTCTTGAACTTTGAGTCTATTACCTCGGTTTGTACACATTTTGTTGATTATCCGAACTTGGACTTGTGTTGGTGTTCGTTGCGGAATTGTGATCCAATTGATTGAGATCAGTTATTTCTCGAGTCATTGAGGAAAGAGGACGAGCGGTAAAAAGCAGAGTGGTGAGCTCTTTATCGAGTAAAAGCCAATTTTGCGGGTAAAAGCCAATTTTGAGTGATACACGAGCGCAAACACGTGAGGTAAATTTAATTTGTTTCTCTGTTATTTCTTTATTTTAATTTTTGTCATTTATTTATTTGAAAAAAAATGGAAGGAGATATGAATGAAGGTGAAGTAGATGTAGTGCCTAAGGTGTTTTAGGCTGAGTTTAGGGATAGTATGTTAGCTATACATCATAAGTTTGATCAATTAGGCTTGGCGGTTGAATGGATAAGTGGTGATATAGCTATGCATGAAACTTTAATTGTGAGTCAACAGCGGGGGGACACCCCAAAGGGTTCATTGTGGGGATAAAGGAGATAGGAGATGACGATATCTTATGGCTGACTTTGATGGTGAAGATGAGGCGATGAGCGTAGGTAGTAGTGACTACTATTTAAAGGCTGACATGGGACGAACGAGGAA